>VZQC01003035.1:431411-596411 GCA_009823505.1 Rhizomys pruinosus
TACTCCAATAAGACTGGCTAGGGTCAAGAAAACAAATGATACCAAGTGCTGGAGAGGTTGTGGGGAAAGGGGAACACTCATCCACTGCTGGTGGGAATATAAACTCGTGCAGTCGCTGTGGAAAGCAGTGTGGAGAACCCTTGGAAGACTTGGAATGAACTTGCCACCCAACCCAGCCATACCACTCCTAGGCATGTACCCTCAAGACTCACCCCACTGCAGAGATACAGTCATGTTTAATGAAGTTCTCTTCACAATAGCAAGGAGCTGGAACCAACCCAAATGCCCCTCAACTGACAAGTGGATAGAGAAAATGTGGTACATCTACACAATGGATTTCTATGCAGCAGTAAAGAAAGATGACATCATGAGCTTTGCAGGAAAATGGCTGGAGCTAGAAGATATCATGCTGAGTGAAGTAACACAGTCCCAGAAAAACAAACGACTAATGGTATCCCTCATCTGTGGATGCTAGTGCCAATTACCTAGTTATAAGTATTTCTTGTGCACAGCCCTTTGAGCTTTTGTCCAAGCAGTTGGGAGTGGTGTATATTGCAAACAACAACAACAGAAAGGACTGCATCAAAGAACTGACTGAAACAGTGAACTTCTGCTCAAAACAGTCAACTTCCACATGCAGAATATTGGGAAAGCCTGAGAAAGACATGAAAAGCATGTTTGGCAGAATACATGAGCTCTGGTGGGGTGGGGGGATAGGGTGGGGGACACGGGTCTAGATTTGATAATCTTGTACAAAATATATATTTAAAAAATTAAATTAAATTGAAAAAAGAAGGAAAAAAATAAAATACAAAAAAATGGATGGGAGAAAGCCTCAGTAACAGATTGGATGAAGCAGAAAATATAATATCAAGACTGGAGGATTACATGGAAGAACTGGAATACTCAAGCAAAGATTATGAAAAATTAATAAAATACAAGAGTGGAATAATCAGGAAATGTGGGATGCCATGAAAAGGCCATACCTCCATATCATAGGTGTAAAGGAAGGAGAAGAATCCCAGGGTAATGGTATAGACCAGATCTTCAACAGAATTATAGAAAAAAATTTCCACGAATTGAAAAAGACATACCCATACAAATACAAGAAGTGCATAGAGCACCAAATAGATAAGATCAGAAAAGAAACTCCCCACACCATACCATAATCAAAATGCTAGATGCTCAAAACAAAGACAGAATACTGAAAGCCACAAGAGAAAAACAGCAAGTTACACATAGAGGAAAATCCATCACAATTATAGCTGACTTTTTAATGCAAACAATAAAAGCCAGAATAGCTTGGACCAAAGTATTACCAGTACTAAATGACTATAGATGCCAACCCAGGTTATTTTGCCCAGCAAAAATGTCAATTATACTTGAAGGAGAAAGAAAAATCTTTCATGACATAAACAAGATGAAAGGATACATGTCCAGAAACCAACCCTTCAGAAAATACTGGAAGCAATTCAAAGGACAGAGGAAAGGAGCAAACATCCCCAAGTGGCAAGTAACTAATGAAGGTATAACTGTGGAAATACAAACCTAGACCAAAAATGCAAACAGAAGTAAATTTAAGGGAAACAATATACATCTCTCAAAATAACCTTAAATACTAATGGTCTGAACTCCCCAATCAAGGGATACAGACTCAGAGAATGGATTAAGAAGTTGAATCCATCTTTTTGTTGTCTACAAGAAACCCATCTTACCTTCAAGGACAAGCACCATCTTGAGGTGAAATTATGGAAAAAGTATTCCAAGCAAATGTTACCAAAAAGCAAGCAGGAGTTGCTATTCTACTGTTAGACTAAGTAGACTTCAAATAAAAACTAATCAGAAGAGACGAAGAAGGTCACAGCATCCTTATCAAAGGAACAAGTAACCATGAAGATCTCACAATCATAAATATCTACACACCAAAGTCTGGTGCACTGAACTTCATAAGTACAATTCTGAAAAACTTCAAGGCGCAGATTAATCCCAGGACACTAATAGTGGGAGACTTCAATACCCCACTGAGCCCATTGGACAATCAACTACATGAAGAATAAACAGAGATACATCTGAACTGAACAATACAATACACAAAATGAACCTAACAGACATCTACTGAATATTCCACCCAAACACCAAAGAATATACTTTCTACTCGGCACCCCATGGAACATTCTCTAAAATCAACCATATACTGGTAATCAGATCAAACCTCAACAAATCAAAAAAACATTGAAATAATTCCATGCATCTATCAAACCAAAGTTCAATAAAGCTTACTATCAACACCAGAAAGGGTCCTACTATCTATGAGAACTCCTGGAGACTAACCAACACATTACTGAATAACGAATGGGTAATAGGAGAAATAAAGAAAGAAATAAAAGTATTCCTGGCACTAAATGAAAAGGATGATACAACACAACAAAACCTATGGGATACTTCAAAAGCAGTCCTATAAAGGAAATTAATAGCCCTAAGTGCCTACATTAGGAAAACAGAAAGACTTAAACAACTTAACACTGCAACTAAAAACACTTGAGAGACAAAAATAAATGTATCCTAAGCCCAACAGACAGGAAGAAATAACAAAAATCAAAGCAGATATCAATGAAATAGAAACAAAGAAAATGCAAAGAATCAATGAATCCAAGAGCTGATTCTTTGAAAGGATAAACAAGATAGATAGACCTCTAGACCAGTTGATCAAAAGAAAGAAAGAGCAACCCCAAATCAATAAAATTAGAGATGAAAAGAGAAACATCACAACAGATAATGAAAATATCCAATCATAGAATATTTTAAAAACCTACGCACTAATAAATTTGAAAAGCTAAGAGAATTGGGTGAATATCTGAAATCATGTAAATCATCAAAGCTTAACCAAGAAGAGATTGACATTTTAAACAGACCCGTAATATATGAAGAAATTGAAATTAAAACAAAACCTCCCAACTAAAAAAAGCCCAGGCCCACATGGATTCATGGCAGAATTCTATAAGGCATTTAAAGAAGACCTACAGCCATTATTACTCAAATTATTCAAAAGGATAGAAACAGAGGGAAATCTCCCAAATTCCTTCTATGAAGCCAACATCACTCTAATATCAAAATTAGGCAAAGATACAACCAAAAAGAAAACTATAGACCCATTTCATTAATGAACATAGATGCAAAAATTCTCAAAATACTTGCAAACTGCATACAGGCATACATCAAAAAGATCATCCATCATGACCAAGTCAGATTCATACCACAGATGCAGGGATGGTTCAACATACATAAATCAATAAATGTCATAAAGCATATAAACAGACCGAAATCCAAAAACCACAGAGTCTTCTAAATTGATGCGCAAAAGGCCTTTGACAAAATTCAACATGGCTTCATGTTTAAAGTCCTAGAGGAAATTGGACTGGAGGGTATATTCCTCAACATAATTAAAACTATATACAGGGCTGGAGAGATGGCCTAGCGGTTAAGAGCGCCGACCACTCTTGCAGAGGACCCGGGTTCGATCCCCAGCACCCACATGGCGGCCGAGAGCCGTCTGAAACTCCAATTCCAGGAGAACTCCAGCTCCAGGGGAATCCGAGACCCTCTTCTGAACTCCGCGGCATTGCACGACACGGGTGCACAGACCTGCATGCAGACAGTACATTGATACACATACAGAAATAAATAAAAAATTTAAAAAAAACTATATACAACAAACCCACAGCCAACATTATTCTAAATGGGGAAAAATTAGAATCATTCCCCTTAAAGTCAGGAACTCAGCAAGGCTGTCCACTATCCCTACTCCTTTTCAATATAGTGCTTGAAATACTCACTAGAGCAACAAGACAAGGAAAGGAAATTAAAGGAACACTAATTGGAAAAGAGGAAGTCAAACTATCCCTTTCTGCAAATGACATGATAGTTTACATGAGGCCCAGAACTCCACCAGAAAACTCCTAGAAATGATTACCAGTTTCAGTAAAGTGGCAGGATACAAAATTAACCTATAAAAATCATTAGCCTTTCTTTATGCCAATAACGAGCAATTGAAGAAGGAATACACAGAGACCTTCCTATTCACAATAGCCTAAAAAAGAGAGAAATATTTAGGGATAAACCTTACCAAAGACACTAAAAATCTCTACAATGAAAATTTTTTAATTCCTGAAGGAGATTGAAGAAGATACCAGAAGATGAAAGGAACTCCCATGCTCATGGATTGGAAGAATTAATATAGTAAAAATGACCACCCTGCCCAAAGTAACATACAGATTCAATGCAATCCCAATTAAAATACTGATGAGCATCTTCACAGACCTAGAAAAAAAACATCCTGAAGTTCATATGGAAAGACAAATAGCCAAAGCAACCTGGAGCAAAAAGAGCCATGCAGGAGAAATTACTATACCAGACTTCAAACTATTTTACAGGGCTACAGTCATAAAAACAGCCTGGTATTGGCACAAAAACAGACCCATAGATCAATGAAACGAAGTTGAAGATCCAAACTTGAGCACATGCAAGTTCAGCAACCTCATATTTGACAAAGGGGCCAGTAGACACATGGAAGAAAGACAGCATCTTCAGCAAATGGTGTTGGCAAAACTGTAACACCACTTGTAGAAGAATAAAATTAAACCCCTACCTCTTGCCCTGTACAAAAATCAATTCCAAATGGATCAAAGACCTGAATATGAACCCAAAACTCTGAAAATGATAGAAGAAAATATTGTCAGTAACCTACAAGACATAGGCATAGGAAAAGACTTTCTAAATCACACAGCAGCTGCACAGGAAATAAGGTCAACAGTTGACAAGTGGGACCTTATTAAACTCAAAAGCACTGTACAGCAAAAGAAACAATCAAGGAAGTGAAGAGAAAACCCACAGAGTGGGAAGAAACCTTCACCAGTGATACATCTGAGAGAGCATTAACATCCAGAATATATAAACTACTCAAAAAACAAAGGAGCCACTTGGGAGGCAGAGGCAGGCAGATCTTTGTGAGTTCAAGGCCAACCTAGTCTACAGAGTGAGTTCCAGGACAGCTGGGGCTACAGGGAGACCCTGTCTCGAAAAGACAAAAAAAAAAAAACAACCAAAGGAGCATAAAACCAAATGACCCACTCAAAAGATGGAATAAAGGGCTGAACAGAGACTTCACAGATGAAGTAAAGATGGCTGAGGAACATCTTACAAATTGTTCAACATCACTAATAAATAAGGAAATATAAATTAAAATCACTTTAAGATTTCATCTTAGCCCAGTAAGACTGGATATGACCATGAAAAAAAGGATACCAAGTGCTGGAGAGGTTGTGGGGAAAGGGGAACACTCATCCACTGCTGGTGGGAATGTAAACTCATAAAGACACTGTGGAAAGCAGTGTGGAGAACCCTTGGAAGACGCAAAATGAGCCTACCACCTGACCCAGTCATACCACTCCTGGGTATATATATACACAAGACTCATCTTACTGCAGAGATACATGCATGGCCATGTTTATTGCAGCTCTCCTCCCAATAGCAAAGTGCTGGAAGCAACCCAGTGTCCCTCAACCAATGAGTGGATAGAGAAAATGTGGTACATCTACACAATGGAGTTCTATGCAGCAGTAAAGAAAGACAACATCATGAACTTTGCAGGTAAATGGATGGAGCCAGAAGACATCATGTTAAGTGAAGTAACACAGTCCTAGAAAAACAATCGACGGATGGTATCCCTCATATGTGGATGCTAGCACCAAATTTCTATTTGTAAGACAACTGAATAATTATTTTTTCTTTATTTTTTAGTAAATATAATACCTGATGTTACTCATCAACTTGCTATGTAATGTAGGAATGTAAAGTAATATTTTTTCTTTACCTACATATAACTCTACTGTCAAAATATGAATCCTTAAACATGTTTTGGAATTAACTTATAGTTTATTTTCAGACATCATAATTTTGGTATATGCGTGGCATGTATATATGCCAATTTAGAGTAATACAAATTGGAAGGAGCAACAACAACAACAAAAACTGTGCCAAAGAACTGATTGAAACAGTAAACTTCTACCCAAAACAGTAAACTTCTGCACTGAAAAATTTTTAAAGACCAAGAAAAAGATGCAAGACATGTATGGCAAAATGCATGAGCTCTGGCAGGGTAGGGGGCAAGGAAGGAAGGGGAAGTGTGTCTAAACTTGATTAAGAAATGTTGTATGAAAAGGACAAAACTTCAATAAAAATAAATAAATTTTAGAATTCAATGACTTGAGACATGCCTGACATCATCCAAAGTTATAGGTAAATATCACATCTCATAATGTCCATAATGAAGATGGGAGCATAGCATTTAAGGGGTTTCCTTGGGTTCAAGGAACTGCACATTTGATCCATCTGTAACTCGCACACAGAAGGTCGTTGGCTTAGTGATGCCCAGATCAAGAAAAGACTGCAGAATGGTACAGCCCATGCCAGCAGCTCTTGTTTCTTGGACTACAGGACCCAATAGAAGCAGGAACTGTGGAAATAACAGCAAGCAGAAACCCGAAACATCTATTCCTAGATGATACAAACGTGCTCCAAGAAGGGTGAGCTTGGATGGATACTGCATGCTCCATTAATTTTTCCTTTTCAGACTGTGCTACTGCCCCACAACTGCTAGAAATGCCAGCTGTTGCAGGCCAAGGCCATATACTTAGGTGGGAGTTACCCTACACACAGGAAACCCCTTAGCTGGTAGGTAGCTCACAGCCAGTGAAGGCCTGCAAGTATTGAGGAAAAAAAAAAAACCAAAGGCTTGCCTCTTCTCCACACAGGAGAATTCTGAGTGGCTCCCCAGCTCCTGAGCTCCATGTGGAGTCTGTGGAGAACTGCTGGAAGCACAGCACAGGTCTGCTCATTCTCACCATCCCTCTCCCTTCCTTAGAGCTGTTGATCTGAGAACACTCTCCAGTCGCCTTCTCCTACCCACTGCCCACCTCAGATCTGCTTCTAGGCAGCTGGATTGATGCAGTCTTGCAACCACCTTGTCTGTATTCATGAGTGTGCTGCTCAGCTTTTCCATTTTGTTTTGTGTGATTTCTTCAAGGCATCCTGATATTGTTTTCAGTTGTTTTTATCTATTTTTATGGCCTTTAATGTGACTTTTGTCTCTGTAGTATTTTTGTTTTAGCTTCATTTTCTTCAGGAGCTCTGCTAACTTATGTGACATTTCTTTCTGTCATTTTTTTTCCTTAAACCATCTATTTCCTTTTGAGCTCTTTTCTAGAGAGATTATATTGTCTGTGATGTCTATAAGAATTTGGAAAACAGTTTGAAATGGGACAAATAAAATTCTATCTTTGTGGTCAAGCATCGATGGTGCAACTTAACATTTATCTGAAGTTTTCTTGTAGTTTGGAGTTCATTCTTCTTTTTGTATGTGTTAGTTCATCTACCTTTGGCTTTTAACTTTCATTTCTCTACCTATATCCACAGTTATTCACTTCTATGAAATATTCCTGTATTTGTTTCTTCTTATAGAAAGCAATAAATTAAGCTGGGTGTGGTGGTGTATGCCTTTAATCCCAGCACTTCGGAGGTGGGAGCAGGTAGATGTCTGTGAAATATGAGCCAGTCTGGTTTACATAGTAAGTTTCAGCTTGCTGTGGCTAAAGGGAGACAGTGTCTCAAAAATACTTTTAAAAAGGGGCTGGAGAGATGGCCTAGTGGTTAAGAGCGCCGACCGCTCTTACAGAGGACCCAGGTTCGATCCCCAGCACCCACATGGCAGCCGAGAACCGTCTGAAACTCCAATTCCAGGAGAACTCCAGTTCCAGGGGAATCCGAGACCCTCTTCTGACCTCCGCGGCATTGCACGACACGGGTGCACAAACTTGCATGCAGACAGTACATTCATACACATATGGAAATAAATAAAATTAATTAAAAAAAGTAATAAATTATACGTGAATGAAATTAATTACAACGTAAAAACTATTGTAAGAGGGAGTTGGGGAGGGGTGGAAGCCTCTTGATCCACTTTTAGGCACAGTCAGAATGATTTTATTACAAAGCTAGCATCTCTTCTTATCTAACAATATCATTCTCGGTGTCACCTCTAGGTGTTTAGTAGGTCCATGTAGTTCATATACAGCAGGGCCCCTAAAAGTAGAGCCTGGGAAGGAAAGTATTGGGCAGGGAATCTAGAAAGAAATGAGAGAAGTCAGGGGGAGTTGAGGAAGAAGCCAAGTTTTAGTATGGACTCAGTCCCTCAGAGAGCCCTGGATGGTGTCAGAGAATTGCCATTACCCAGTACCAGCAGCTAGTCAGGAGCCGAGCCCTGACCCCTGCAGTGGTCGTGTGTGGCCCACCAATTCTTCTACACAAAGCCGCTTCCCTCAAGTTGGGTATGTTCTCTGGAAAAGGGAACTGTAGCACCCAGCGCTGGCAGAAGCTGAGGTATGGGTACACCTGCCTAGTGACATAGTATTTCTGTCGCCTGTTCTCCCCCTTCCAGCTCTCAGTCAGTCATCCTGGGACAGGAAGCCACTCATCAGTGGTTTGAAGATAGGAATAACTTGCCTTCTTGGTCTTCCATCCACCCCTCCAAGATGTAATCTACAGGGACTTTCCCACCTTTGTGGCTCCCAGGCCTCATCTAAAGCAGGGTGTTCCCATGGTCTGTCAGGACAGAAACACTTGTCTTTGGGAAAGCCTGCATGCTACCCACAGCCCACGGTTTTGAGTGCACTTTGTCTGCTTGGCACAGTGTCTATTTTTCTGTCAGTTATCTTTATACTTCGTAGTTCAGCAGTTTCCTTGCTTCATTCTGTATGGTGTGGTTTTGATTTAATTTTTTATTTCTTTTTGGTATTTTATTTTTTTGTCTTGATACAGGGTCTCTTGTACTTCAGGTTGGTCTCAAGCTCACTATGTAGCCCAGGATGACCTTGACCTTCCCGTTTTCACCTGCCCAGGCTGGGATGACAGGCCTGGGTCACCATGGTCCTGATACTCAAACTCAAGCTTTCGTGCACACGAGGCGAATGCTCAGACAGCTGAACCAAGTTCCAACCTTCTCTATTTTCTTTTATATGATGTCTTCAGAGATGCATGGGAAAGACCAAGTGCACAATCTAAAACAGAAAAATCTCTCACCACAGATTTTTTTTTCTTATCTTCGTTACACTGATAAATATAACCTACACACAAAGTATGGTCTATAAAATATTCATAATGCACAAAATAAAAATGATAAACCAAAAAAAATAGACTGGGTTGTACTTATTATCCTGATGAAAAAATGGAATATAGCCAATATCCCCAAAGCCCCCCAGAAACATTCTCCTATATTTTCCCGCCCTCCCCCCAGAAGAAATGACAATTTGAATTATACTTATCATTACCTTTCTGTGTCTATATTGTTGCTAGGTATATATGGGATTTTAGCAAAACACTGGTACATTTTTCCTGGCTTTTATAAACGGAACTGTGCTCTGTTTATTCTTCTGCCAACAGTCCTTAGGCTCAATAGTTTAGTTTGAGTCTACATTTCCTACATGTTGAGACTCAGTCGCAATTCACTCATCCCCATCACTGCACAGAATTCCTTTTTATATGATTATAATGAAAATGTGCTTCTCCTTCCTGATGGCGCACATTTGGGTTGTTTTCAGTTTCCTACTATTGAAAATAGTGCTGTTGGTGACACTCATGCACTTTCCTCCCGGTGTGCCTTTGCAGGGATTTCTCTAGGACATGCACAGGAATGGAATTTCTGGATCATAGTGTATTCATATTTTCAACCCAACTAGGTGTATTAGTCAGGGTTCTCTGGAGAAACAGAACCAGTGGAATGCAATTATAGTGGGATTTATTAGATTGGCTTACATGATCAAAGGCTGGATGACTCTGTAAGCTAGAGAGCCAAAGAAACTAGTAACTGCTTATCTCAAGTATCTGGAAGTCTCAGAACAAGGGGAACTCTTGATGCCACCTTAATTTAAGGCTGAAGAGTGTGGAAGCCCCCTGTAGAGCTGCTGATGTGAATCATTGCTCAAAAGCTAAAGAAGCTGGCTTCTGATGTCCACGGATGTACCCAGATGCAAAAGTCTAAAAATGCACCTGCTCATGAAGAAATGGAGCTTGCACCTGAGAGTAGGCCTCATCTCTCTGCTTTTAGCTCCATCCAGGCCCCCAGCCGATTGGACTGGACCACCAACATTCAGGGTGGGTCTTTCACCTTCATTCACTGACCCACTTGCCCAGTGGAAAACACCCTCACAGACAAAGCTAGAGGTGTGCTTTTCTAATTTTCTCAATGTCTCTCAAACCAGTCAAGTTGGAAAGCAAGATTAATGATCACACTAGGTAATGCCAAGTTGTTGCCTATGCCAGAAAGTTTCTCCTCTGTTCCACATCCTTACTGATTAACTTGGTATTTTCAAACTTTTTAATTACTGTTTACCTAAGACAGTAACAAATTGCACCAGTATATGACTTTAACGTGGATTCCATGATTGCTAAAGTGGTTGAACGTCTTTAAAAAATATATCTGTTGGTTGCTCAAACACTCCGGTGTGAAATTCCAATGCATTTATTCCAGCCTATGTTCTTTCTGACTGGTGAGTGGTCTCTGTTTACTCACAGAAGTCCTTTATTGTGTCCTGGACACTGAACCAGTGCCAGTTAAATGTGTTGAGAATTTCAATTAGTGGCTGGTCTTTCTATTTCTGTTGTCTTCCAATAACTAGAAGTTATTAGTTTTAATATTTCCTGCTTTTGAAATCTTTTTTTTCATCATTGGGATTTTTGCCTGTTGCGTTTAAGAAAAAACTATCCTAATGGTCATAAAGAAATCTACATTTTCTTCGTTGAAAAGTCATAAACTTTTTATCTTTCCCGTTTAAGACCTTGAAGCATCTGGAATTAATTTTTGCATGTGGTGTGAAACAGGAATCTCTTTTCCACATTTTTTCACACATACCGAACTAGTACCACATGTTGAAAATATTAATTTTCCCACTGACATACTCATGACATATCACCGTCCGCACACGCACAGATGAACTTACCACATCTCAACTGTGTTCTGTCAGCATGTTTGTCTGTCCCAGCACTGAGGCCACATTTTTATTCCTATATATTAATAATTAATGTCATTAACATATCAGGAAATTATCTCCCACCTCCTTTATTATTTTTCAGGACTTTGTTGATTCTTCTTGATCTTTTTTTCTTATTCATATAAAAATTATGATTAGTTGTTATGTTCCACAGAAGTGCTTGGAAGTGCACGGAGCATACAGACAAACTTGGCAAGAGCTGTTATCTTTATGATATTAAATCTTATCTATAAGCATAGTCTGTTTACTTTTTAAGATTTTTTTTTATGTCTTCTAATAAAGCTTTGTGATTCTTCTCAAAAAAAGGGAGGAAATTATAGAATAACTGTTAGGAGCACATATTGTAGAAAACAGATGTTAGGTTTGAATTCCTACTCTACAACTTATTCACTCTACAATATGAGCGATTTACATAGATCTCAGTGTTCTCCACTGTAAATGGAATTTAATTAGGGATTATGGTACCTATCACATAGGACTGTTATAAGAATGCATGGTAGGGGCTGGAGAGATGGCCTAGTGGTTAAGAGCACCGACTGCTCTTGCAGAGGACCCGGGTTCGATCCCCAGCACCCACATGGCGGCTAGAACCGTCTGTAACTCCAATTCCAGGAGAGCTCCAGTTCCAGGGGAATCCGACACCCTCTTCTGACCCCCGCGGCATTGCACGACATGGGTGCAGACAGTACATTCATACACATAAAAAAAAGAAAAAAAAGAATGCATGGTAACATAGATATATAGATGAATTATATCTACATAAAAGTGCTTAAACAGTGTACAACTCATGAGAAAGTATTTGGTTTCAATGTTCCTAGATGCAATGTTTGTTTCTTATAAATAGCATTTCTAGTTGCAGTTAGAAATTTGATTCTCATACATACACATCTTTCAACATCTGTGCTAACAAAAATCTAAAGTCTGACAAATTATTTTATTAATACTAATAATTGTGTATATTATTTTGACCTTTTATCATAGAGTCTGATAACACTGCTTTTTCCTTTCTAGTTCCTCTATATTTCCTTTCTTTTTCTTGCCTAATTGCTTTAGCCATGGCTTCCAGTATATTATTGAAGAGAATCCATAACAACAAAAATCCTGTAACTTCCTTTGCTTGCACTAACCCTGCCTGATTTATAGACTCAGAATATGCAAGATTTTTACTAACTCATTGAAGCACATAAGTTAGGAATTACTTGTTTTTTTTAAAGATTTTTAGTACTCAGATAGTTGCTAGAACTCCTTTGTGCTTAATGTCATCTCTGTTGATTTTCCAAATAATTTATCCATTCCTATGACTTTTAATTATTGGTATCCTTTCATGATATTATCTTATTACTTTTTCGTCTCTGCTGATTGGTGTGTAGTTATGCCTCTTTCCTTCTAGAGCAATGATTCAATTCTTCTTCATTTTGATCCTCTTCATTCTTGTATAACCTTGCCAATTTTACTAGGATTTTCAGAGAAGAAAGATTTTGCATTACTCCAACCTGTTGAATCTGTCCCACTTCCTTACATTTTCTCTTGTCTTTACTAATTTCCTTCTTTGAGTTTTCCCCCAATATCATTATCCACCTTTAAAGAAGAGTGCTTGGTTTATTTCATTTTGGACTCTACTATAAACTTTCAAAGCCATTTTACTTAAGAGCATCACTTCAGCTGCCCTACTCATTCTTCATGTTTTATAGGCAGCTAATTTTTGCAGTTAATTGTTGTTACAAGGCCTTACCCCTCCCTGAAGATCTGCAGGCAGGCAATGATTGCTCGGGGAAGGGAAGACCTTTTCTTCAGTGGTATAGCCACTGGTAAATTGCCTATATTCCTATAAATAGCCTTTCACCTTCTTTTGTAAGTAAACCAAATTAAATTCATTGGTTCATAAAAATTAGGATGAGGTAGAGGAAAAGGAAGAGGAGAAGGAGGAGGAGAAGATGCAGGAAGAAGAGGAGGAGGACTATGATGATGACAAGACATGACATGAAAGTAGAAAGAATCTTTGGAAAGAGAAAGGGGCTCATCAGGGAAGGGGTCAGGAGAGGATAATGGAGCATGAATATGATCAAAATAGGTATGAAAATGTCATAATGAAGTCCATTACAATGTATAATCAGTATATGCTAAATAAAAGCCTTAATATTTTACTGATAGTAGTTCATTCACAATTGTACACACATGTATTCTAAGCTTCTGTAAGTTCTCATGAAACTTCTCCATCATTATACACTTGTATGTAATTTTATTGTTTCCTGGGAATGTGGTTTGTAAGATGTGAATTCATTAAAACATATAGAGCCTAGCATGTGATCAGTTTTATAAATGTACCTTCCATGTGTGTTTGAAAATAAAGTACACTCTCCAGTTGCTGGCCCGGAATCTATACAAATTCCTTAAAGTGAGCCTGTTAAATGTGTTGCCCAGATACTCTGGGTTATTATTGATTTTTCTGATCCACTTGATCTCTCAGTCACTGAGGGCAAGAGAGTAAACTGTCCAAGTACATGAAGAATCTATCTATTTGGCTATCATTGGGTCAGTTTTTGTATTATACTCTTTGAAGCTGCACTGTAACTTGCATTCAAAGTTAGAATTAGTATTTACTGATAGCAACTCAAGCCTTTATTTGATATGTAGTGAGCGTTTCGTTATCTCTAGGCATGTTTTAGGCCTTAAAGGCTATTTTCTCTGAGATATAATTACATCTATAATTACAACCTATGTCAGGATTCTTCTAGCATTTGCCTGGTTATAATGTTTTTCCTCTTCTTATTTTCAACCTTTTTTATAGCCTTGGATTTTTATATGTGTCTTGTAAATTACTAGTATTTGAGCTTTTCATTCTTTTGATATGCTTTTAAAATCTATTTGGGCATTCTTTATCTTTTAACTGGAGCATTTAGTCTTTATGCGTTGACTATGATTTCACATATATCTGGGGTTGTTTCTACCATTTTCATTCAAACTTAAAAACTTCCTTCTTACAGGCTGAGAGCCTCCTTTATTTCATTGTTCCGTATGCTAGTCTTAGACATCTGTCACTCTACATTAGAAGTCATTAAATGTGTGCCATTAAGTTCAACATAATAAATTAAGTGAAAGTCAACTCTCTTAGCAGGAGGAAGTATACTGTATACCCAGGTGGGATGCTGTCGACCTGAGTTTGAGCTTCCCCAAACTAGACGACAGAGGAAGTGGAAGGGGGGAAAGACAGTCAGTTAATACCTTTTCTCTCCAGCAACAAGGATTCTGAGCACTTTAAACCCTTTCAGGCCCTTCTTGGCTTTTAGTGGTTATCCCTGCTTGAGATCTTAGGCCGACTTTTTAAACTCCACACATCAGCTATAATGAACATGCATTGCTACTGGCAGTGTTCACTTAGATTTGCCCACCTATCATTTTCTTTAGGACCAACCCTTCTAGTGAAGCAGACCCTACTTTTAAAATCATTCTTCTTTCTAAATTAAGACTCTATAGAGGTTCCTTTAGTAAAGGCTATTTTCAATAAACACACTCTGGTTGGTTGCCAGGAAATTTCTTTTTGTGGTCCTCCTTCTTAAAAGGAGTTTCCCAGGACCCCATACTGTCAATCACAACCCCAAAGAGAAGCAAGTGTCATTCCCCTACTTGCAAGGTTTGATTGTTAGCTCTGTCTAGTAATTTGTCTCTTATTCTGTTATGCTTTCCCCTTGTCTTTTCACTGGAGCAAAACTAGATCCAGATTTAATAAACTTAAGCATGTCTTCTGCCATCAAATTTGAAAGACCCTCAGTATCTTTAAAACTCAGACGACCTCCCTTTCTTTTCTTCTTTTCATTTCATTTTCCTTTTTGTTTCTTTTTTATCTTGTTTATTGAATTTTTGTATATTTCACACAAAACATCTTAATCATCTTTATACCCCCTCACCCTTCTGCACCCTCCCCCAGCTCTCCTACCCCAGCCAGATCTCATGCATTCTGCCATTTATGTTAACTTACTGCATCTCCTTTTTTAATATTTTTATATCCATCCCAAGGATGGAGACTCTGTACTAATAATCACTGTACCATCTATGGTTCAAGCCCTCTCAACCTCTTTCACATCTATCTTTCAATTCACTTATCTTCTTTCAATTGTCCACTAAGTTATAACCTAGTGCCTAGACATTTATAGTTTTACTTGGTACCTTTTCAAAACTTTCCTACTAAACTATCATAATTTTGGAAGAGAGGATTTAATGTACCTTCCATTGGCTCGTTTACTCTTTGCAGTGTATAAGCATCTTTGCTTTGATTTTGCTATCTGCCCGTTCCAGCACTCAGTCCTTGTGCTTCTGATCACAGAGCTGGTTGTGGCTGCTGACTTCTGCTTACCAGCAGTCGCCCTCCTCATTAGCTTGTGGATTTCCCATTGTGAACTCCCATTCCCAGGATCTTAATCTGCGGAGTTCTCAGGTCTGTGGTTAGATTGTTTATATTCGTTTCTTTTGAATATCTAAGGTATACCAACCTGGGACAGCTTAAAGCTAAATTCTCAGCATACAGCTTTTCAATCATCTGTATAATACAAATGCAGACACCAGCCCTGTATTTGAGAGGATTTGTGGATAAGAGTTCTCTGGAGAGATGTGTTTGTGTCTAGCCAATCCAGAGCTAACAGCATATCTTCTCACAGTTTTCTGTGAGGCAGGTAAAATTTTCAGGTCATAAGAGTGACTTCAGTCACACACTCAGGTATTCCTATTTAGCATACTCTCCATTTTATTATCCTTACAATCCGTATGTGCAGATTTGTGACAAGCGCTGTGCCACACCCAGAGCTTGCCAAGCCACATTCATTCAGGCTGCTAGGACCTGGGCTATGAGGAACTCACAGACTTTCCCAGACACACATTTGGAATGGTTATCTTTTAAATCCACATATTGGGTGAGTTGTACTGAGGGGAGATCCTCTGAATGTGCTTTACCATTCTTGCTTCACAGACTTCATTCACCATATTTCCTACCATACCAAGACTTTCCATACAGAAACAAAGAAGGAACCATACTTTCCATCTGCTATAGAGGATAGAAGGACCCACTTGCAAAAGGATTGCCTGCAGTTGTTACCATCAGAGATGTGCTTCTTTAGATCCAAAGCCTAAAATGAAGAAGGATCTATTACTACTGGCATTATCTGAGAGAAATATACAAGGCATTGATCTCCAAAGGGAAGATGGCAGAGATAAGAAACTCCATCTTGCGTAAACAGGGAGAGTACCAGAAGTGAGAGCAGAGAAATGCTTGGGGTGAAATTAGAGAGACACGTGCTAGTATTGGGGATAAGGACCTGGCTGATCGCAGGATAACATGATTTTTTTTCCTAGGGAAGCTAAGAGTGCATTGAGTGAGCATCAAATAGAGATCAAGTACTAATTCTAAACCACAGTCGATTTACTAACAGTAAAAGCTGAGCACAGGGACAGATGACGTCCATGAACAGGTGAGTAAGAGCTACGTGTTTCACACCAGAGCCAGAGAAACCGACTAGTCAGATTTTTCTCAGTGGAAGAAAACAGAAGCCAGAAAACTAAAATGTTTCCCTGAGATCATACTTGAATCTAGATCTAGATGTATGTCTAGATCTTCCAGCACAGCTTCTGTCTTCTACCAGATCCTGGCAGCTCTCACATCTCAACATGGTATACTCACATAGACTACTGGTTGAACGGAACATTTTAAAATTATATGAAGACTGGCCAAAGTGCTGAGACTAGGTGATGACTGATTTCAGCCTTAAATGGGACAGTGCTGTCAGTCCTCCAAGGCTTGAGGAGGATCACAGAAGTAGGGGTGGAAGGAACGTACCAGCCAGAGGATGGGGCGGCGTGCTCCGCAAAGATGGCTTCTGTATATGGCACTGAGGGATGCATTGCAATTGTGGTTATCTGCACAAGATTGAGACCATCAGCAGCATTTCATCAAGGATTGTGGAGGCCTCATGAGGGCTCACCCCTCCCTGAAAGACTGTTGGCAGTTAATGGATGTTGGGGAAAGGGGTGTTGTTTTCTTCAGTGATTGGTCACTGATACATTTCCCTTGCTCTAGTAAATAACTTCCCACTCATACTTGGACAAGAAGCTCTAACTAAACTCAGTGGATCACACATGAAAGAAAGCATGAAATTTGGAAGGGATTGTTGAGAAGAAGGGTTCCAGTGGGCAAGGGAAGGGGAGGAGGGAATGGGGGATGAGAATGACTAAAGCTCATTATGTAAATATATGAAAGTTTCCAACAAACAGAAGAGAGCTTTATGAAGAAGGAGATCACACTGAGACAGGACTGGAGGATACTGAGCTAGACCTAGTTAATGTTTTGGAAGCCTTCCTTCCATTTTAGTATACAGCTGTTATTGGTAATGGTCAAAGAAAGAAGAAGAGAATATGTAATTTCTTGGACTTATTTAACTATAGGAACTCAACATCTCAAGGAATTAATGTTTAGTGGACAACAATTGGAATGTGGTATACTCTGGGATTACTTATGAAATTCTCTAATTCTTCCAAAATGTTTTGCTGAATTCATAATAACCAATATAATGAATCACAACCATCTCCCTCGCCTGGCGCTAGGGCAGCCAAGGACACGGACATGAATAAAGTCTCTGATCCTCTGTTTTTATTTCACTAACAGGATTCAGAAATGTGCATAAATAATTAGAATCCTAGCCATAACATGGCCAAGAACCTTTTGAAAATTATTAAATGATTTCAAAGTTAGAAGTTTGAAAATTTCACAGCTGGACAGAATCTTCATGTCACCTAGCAAGTACCTAAACTGAACTTTCCAAAACTGAACTTGTGATATTCTGCCATGGTGCTCCCCAAAATCTATGGAGATGCAGTGTTTCCAATCTGCATGAATGACCTCTTCCTGTTCGCTCAAGTAAGAATCTGTAATTGTCCTTGACCATTCTATTATTCTTACTTCACAACTAATCCTTCAGCAGACTTTGTTGGTTCTACACACAGATTGCATCCAGAATATAAATACTCCTCTCCACCTTTGATGCAACTCAGGGGTGAGTTCTTCTTCTCCCCACATCTACCCATCCATCACTACCACAGCATCCTAAAAAAAAAAAAAAAAAAAACTTTTCCCTTTAATCCTAGATTCCTTTGGTCTTTGCTCAAAACTGTGGGAGACTGATCTCTTCAAAGCCCGGGACAAAGGACAATGAGTTGGCTCAGTGGGTAAAGGAACTGCTGCCCTATCTGATGACCTAAGTTAGATCTAAGAGACCCACAGGGTAGAAAGACAGAACTGATTCCTACAAATTGTCCTCTGCCCATTATCTATGTGACACACACACACACACACACACACACACACACACACCACATTTTTAAACATCAAGGCAGATGACGTGTTCCTTTGGTTCAACCCACTTTACCAAGTCCTAAGTGACTCCCCCCCCCCCACTTTCTCTTTGGCTCGTGGTACTGCTTTGCTTCAACCCCCTGCTCAAGCTCCACAAACCTCTTCATTCCTGCTTAAGGTCTAGGCACTCCCCTCCCTCCACACCAGGTACTGACTGCTCTCTCTGCCTGCATGGTGTCTCCTTGCCTTTCCTCCACTCTTCCTTGAATGTCTTACAAATGCTTAAATGTCATCTTCATACTTATTTCTTTATTTCTTTTTTTTTCTTTTTTTGGTCTTTTGGAGACAGGGCCTCCCTGTAGTCCCAGCTGTCCTGGAACTCACTCTGTAGACCAGGCTGGCCTTGAACTCACAAAGATCCGCCTGCCTCTGCCTCCCAAGTGCTAGGATTAAAGGCATGCACCACCATGCCCGGCTGAGAATACCTATTTCAACCTATAACCCCTTTTGCCCGTCTTTAATTTTACTCTATATTTTTCTCCAAATTTAACCTAATCCACTGAATAATCTACTTCATTTGTCTGTGACCTCTCTTTCCTATAAGAGCAAAGGTATTCACCTCTTTTTCTGCTCAGCCACTTCCCCTACAAAGAAAATAGTACCTAACACTTAGGTTGATACCGACTTATAGAATAAAAACTGAATAGTGCTAGCTATTGGTAGAGGTATTGACCATCAAATCATACAGAAGGTGGTCTTATGGGTGAGTGAATACCAACCGGGCCTCCAGAACAGTCTGCATCTGCTGAAGCTCTGTAGTAACTGGTGGCTGATTTTTGAGTATCAAGTCTCAATCTCCCTCACTTGACTGGGCCTTGATTGCTCATAGATTTCAGGCTGAGACTCCTGAGTGGATCTTCTACATCTCAGGAGAGGAAGGACCACACGGCACAGACTCTCCTTCCATAACAATTACTTTGTTCTTCTCTGTGGACACTGACCATTCAGTATAATAGTTCCCCATGATACTTCTTTTTTTTATTATTTTTTTAATTTTATTTATTTTTTATGTGTATGAATGTACTGTCTGCATGTACGTTTGTGCACCCGTGTTGTGCAATGCCCCAGATGTCAGAAGAGGGTGTCAGATTCCCCTGGAACTGGAGTTAAAGATGGTTCTCGGCCGCCATGTGGGTGCTGGGGATCGAACCCGGGTCCTCTGTAAGAGCGATCGGCGCTCCTAACCTCTAGGCCATCTCTCCAGCTCCTAACAGTGAAAAACGTGAAGGCCAGTAGAGGTGTGCTACTGTGCTGTTGTTGCTGCTGCTGCTGTTGCTGCTGCTGCTGCTGCTGCTGCTGCTGCTGCTGTGTTGCTGCTGCTGCTGCTGCTGTGTTGCTGCTGCTGCTGCTTATGCTGTGTTGGGCATTGGACTCAGAAACTCTCCCATGACAGGCGAGTACTCTGCCGTGAAGCCACTCTTCCAGTCCTGCTCTTTGTAGTATCCAAGGCATCTGTCTCTCTTTAGACATCAGAAGACCACAGAATCAACCTAGGCAGAAAGCGTGAGGGCCTATGGGCCTTCCAGGTGACTGGAAACCATTCTGCAGCTCACCCTGATCTTAAAATGGAATAGGTAAAGCTCACCTTCCATAGTGAAAGCTGGTCCTGATCCAAAATCCTGCTGCAGCTGGTGGCTGCCCCAACAGGCAGGTGCGGGAGAGCTGGGAAGGCACCACCCAGCCTGTGGTTTAGTGGATGTGGAATGGAGCAGACAGGCAGGCTTGGAGAATTCAGCAGGTGTCAAAATGCAGTTTGTTCAACTTCCTGGATAAATTAAGAGCCTAGGATTCCAGCCTCACACTAATTAAATCATAAGAGAAAATGATCGAACGAAGAAAGGAGACATGGAGTAGTTGAAAGCTGCCGCAAGTCTGTGCTAATGATAGCTGATTTCACATTAGCATGAATGCCTTCAGTTACCCGTGGAAATGTGCTGAAGCCCAGGCTTTTGTCAGGGCAAATGCATCTGTGAATAAATGAACAATATTCATGTCGAAAGAGTCAGCAATTTATCACTAACTTGGTCTCCATTTTCAGAGGGAGTGAATAACTTTTAGAGTGAAGAGATTAAAACTCTATACATCCACATTGACTCTTATTATAGAAGAAAGTTCAGAATCCAGAGGCTCATGTACATGACACTCAGATAGTCTGGATTTTCTTTATGCAGGATTCACAGTCACTCCACACCCTGAGAGAAGCTGCTTCTGCAGACTCCACAGACTCCAGGCTATCAACTGACAGGGTATGACACTGGGACACACACACACCCCACTTGCCCATTCCTACCATAGGATCCTTGGGCTATGTGGTCGCTGTTTGGAGCTGGTGGTGGGGTAAGGTGTCCTCTAGCAGCTGTCATCTCTGACCACCACACCTTGCACCTCACACCTCAGAGGGCTCACACCCTCACCGGTAACAGCCAGGCTGGCTAGATGGCCTAAGAGGTGTAAGGAGTCAGGCTCAGAGCCCAGGAAGTCAAATCGAAAGGGAAGAGTGTGAGGATGGGTGACGACAACAGAGCCATTCTCCTTGGAGGAGACTCCGGCCCTGGAGAAGCACTGTAATTTATTCAGGTGCTACCAGCTCCTCAGCTTCTACATGTCTTTCGGCTTAGACTGATCTCTTCCCTGCTCCCCCAGAGAAGAAAAGTCTGGAAAATACCAAGAAGCGTCAAATGAATCCCCGGTAGGCATGGACACCACTTTGCTTGGATGTAACAAGGAAGACCACTCACTGATTTCCTTCCCTCAGCCTTAAGTCCTAACGGTCCCCAGCTGCCTGCCCCTCCAATGAAAAATGCCCACTTAACCAACCCAACAGCTACATATCCTGGGACAATAAAGAATGATGTCTTTAACCCCCCAGGTGCTCTTGAATACAGCTTTTTCCCAGGACCATAAAATGAAGAGTTGAGTTCCTACCAGCACTGCATTCCCCCCATCTCCTCTAAAGAAGGAGCAGTGCAATGAGGGGCGCCTGGTCATCTTAGAAGAGGGGTGACGTCCTGAGTATTTGCCTTGAGCAGCCCCAGGTGAGGAGATCGGAGCCTGTATTCTGAGCTCCTTTTATTCCAAATTCTTCCTCCCTGTTCAGCCATTCAACTCATCAGGCCGTGGTCAGCCCTGTGTCACTGATGGCTACTTCACAGATGCAGGTGACAAAAGATGACCAAAACGAGAAGCAGACTCACTGTAACCAGTTGAGCAGCCACAGAGACCAGCTTCGTGTGTGATGTGGCACAGGCTCTGGTCCCTGGACGCTGGTCCTCAGCCATCGGCTTGGTTCTTTGGCCCCTGGCATGTGGAAAGGTATCACAACCACATGAGATATCTTGAAAATGAGCTCTCTACTTGATCTGAATTAGAGAAGTCAACCTAGACCTACTCAGGAAGAAAGGCAGGAGGCACAGACAGCATCCCCCAAAATGCATGTGCTCAGACACACGGCCACACCCACCTTGCACTGTGGAGTGGATGGAACATCTAGCCCAAGCCCACCTACCATTGCTTGTCCTTTGTTAACTATGACCAGCTGGTATGGGTGTATCCCGCCACATGTGGGATACAAGCTGGAAATGCCACAGTTAGGGCTTCACTGTCCCACGTCTCCTTTTGAGTGCCCCATCCACACCCACCACCCCTCCCAGCATCTCCTCCTGCAGCCAGGTAGGACAACTCCAAGATCTTCCAAGGACATCTACAGCCAAGGAATGAGCTAATCTGATTAAGGAGAACTCTCGCCCCCACATCAGATGGTACCACCTCTTTGCCCAGAAATCTCAATTTGTTTTCCTACTGAATATTACAATTTGTAAAATAACATGAAACAAATATATGTTTTTGTTTTTTACACTTAGTACCATGACAGCTGAAGGAAGCAGAGACCAGCAGCCTAAGCTGAGTAGACAACTTACACTTAGAAAGTCGAGAAAAAAGGGCAGTAAGCATACTCCACAAAATTGATGCTGAGGTTCAGGAGAGATCAACGTCACCCTGACTACCTACCCTGTGCGCCCAGGCCCCTTTCCACTTTGGCTCTGTTCCCTCAAATAAGAACATGCACACCCCAGTCCATCTCCTTACAAATGCCATGGGGCCAGGTGGACAGGCTGCATCCTGTCCTCTCCTCTGCCCCTACATGGCAATCCTGGGCTCCCATGCCCCACCTACATACGTAGCCATTGGATCCATTACTTTTCTCATTGTTGTGACAAAATACCTGACAGAAGAAATTTAAGAGAAGTCATTTTGGCTCACAGTTTAGAGGGCACTGTTCATCATGGTGGGGAAGACGAGTGGTGGGACCCACTCCTGTCCATGGCAGCAGGAACTTTAGGCACCACACGTCATATTTCAGTGGATCAGGAAGCAGAGCCAGCCTACAACCCTCAAGCCCTGCCTCTATTGCCCTATATCTCCCAGGTAAGTTCCATGTCTAAAGGTTTTATAACCTCCCCAAACGGTTCCACCAGCTGATGACCAGTTATCCAAATTGTGACATACATGCACATTCACACATAGAAACGTACATGCCCATATCTGCATGTATTATATACATATCTACTTATGAATACATGTACACACAGACACACACATACACAGGCATACATTCTTACTCTCACACACTCTGTCTTTCCCTGACACTGTGTTACTGACATTATCATTCTTTCTCTGTGAAATGTCTTCCAGAGGCTCATGTGTTTGAACAGTTGGCCCCCAGTTGATAGAGTTATTTTGAAAGGTTATAGAATCTTTAGGAGGTAGAAGCTCAGTGGAAGACAAGTCTCATGGGGACAGGCCTTGGGGTCTTATAGCCTGGCCCTGTTACCATGTGACCAACCCCTTCAAATGTTCTCCTATCATTCCTTCTCCACCATGATGGAATTGTAAGCCCTCAAGCTGTGAGCCAAAACAAACCCTGCATTCTGTAAGTTGCTTTTGTCAAGGGCTTCGTGAGAGCAACAAGAAAAGTAACTGACGCACCCTCCCTTGGTGCCATCCCCTGTTATGCTGATTCATGCTCCCCCATGAAGAACCAAGTCTGGGTCCACTTTTTCCAAGAAGTCTCCCAGGAGTGCTCATTCCTTGGGAAGCCTCATGTCGTGTACATTCAAGTCTGCCTCCTAGAGCTCTTGTCCTTCCAGCATCTCATCCTAACACATAGAGAGGCAGGTAAGAGGAGGGTCATCTTGAGTCTTAGCTCTGCCACTTTAGAGCTTTTCACATAGGCAATTTCCTTGCCCTTACTCTGCCCTGTTTCTTCATCCATAAAACGGGGATGGTGACACTGGCACTGTCTACTGACGGGCTGTGGGAAGGATCCCACAAGGGACTGCCCAAAAGGCAGTGAGGAGAGCCTCCGGTGGTTAAGAGCTGCTTCCCTGTCTCATGCCCTCCCAGCCAGACCTTCAGCTTTCCAGCGGGTCAAACTTTCCTTTCCATCTGCTGTGCAGAGCCTTGCAGACAACCCATGCTCAGTTCATGTTTGTTGGATGAATGTCTGCTGTTTAGGTGGAAAAAATGCCTTAGGGAGCCTGGGTATGGGGCTTACTATGGCATGGGCTCTTTTAGACCTCACCCAGGTACCTTCAATGTTTGCCATAATGCCAGGATCTCCTTCGTTTGGTGAAGTATTTGCTTCCATTTCTACCTGGTGGCTCCAACTCCTTTGGGAGAAGAGAATGAACATAATGTTTATTTGAGCTGTTTTCTAAGATTTCACTTGGCCTAGGCTATTCTAAGCCTACAGAATACCAAAGACACTTCTGAAAATGAGCAGGTAGCAACCAAAACCAAATTCATGCCATTCGATTAGGGAGACAAGACGTGGTAAATGATTAGGTGATGGATACTTCTGGCAGAAGCTAGAAAGCAAGGAGACAATAAGCCTTACAGAGACAAGGTTTGCCAGAGGTCTTCAGTAGGGACACATGTTGGTGGGTCAGGAGCCAAGGCAAAGCAGCAGACCAGCTGTACAGTGAGGGGAAGGGAAATGGAGAAAAGAAAGAAACTTAAGCACTCATTCCCATTCAGAGACAGGAGCTGTAGATGAAGGATTCCTCCCTTTCCATGCAATTAGATCTGTGGAAAATAGATTGCAGATGTCCCTGGGGTATGGAAAGGAGAGGATGGAAAAATGACAAGCAGCCACAATAAATAGCTTGTATGATTCCTATAAGATTCTTGGCTAGCATACAGTCAATGAGAAATAGTTTGGGTAAATTTAATGAAAGCTTATGCCTTGGCTCCTGTTTATGGGTATGTGTAATACAACTTAGGCATCTATAGGTCAAAACATAAAAACTTAAAAAAAAAAGAGGGAGGTGGGAGGTGGGGTAGTATCCTTTCTGGGATACAAATGGAAAACTCTGTGTTCCAATCCTATTGATAAATTTTCTATTTTTGAGATCTTGAAACTAACAATGGGAGAATTATATGTTCCCACAGGTAAAAATTACCAAACTAAATGCCTGAAAATGTACAACTTATGGCTGTGCAGGGTGGACTGGGAAATGCCAGCAAAAAGGCTGACCCATCTGAACATTAAAGAAAGCAGAACCTCAGACTGCCTGAGTCACAGACACTGAGCATCTCTCTGAATACTATTGGGGTTAACTGTTTATAATGGGCCCTAATGAAGTTTACCTTCCAGATATTGAGAAACCTTCCTACCTCTCCCCTTTATAGGAAAAAGAAAAACATGATGGTAATGAAATCATTCCCTAACTGTAAATTAGAGCCAACTGTTATAGTGGTAATTTCTTATAAAACAGGTATAACTACCCTTTTTAATTGACCAATAGGCATAGGAACTGTGAAAGGATAATTCTCTATCTAGAGCAAATTCAATAGTAAAGTCTTTATAAGCTGTGTAATTAAGCAAAATATATTAGTACAGGAAAGCTCTGACATCAGCAATGAACTATTCTGCCTAGGAGATGTTGGCTAGGGGATTCAACCCCCCCCCAGATTATAAAGTCCTTTTGCCTATAAGTGGGATATATGCAAGAAGAAAGGCAGTAAGTCCCTGTTGTCGAAGACCTGGTGTGAGCATGAAAAAATGTTATGAGACGTGACTTGCTAACATACAACTGGCCTCTGAAAGGCCAGAGAGCATTACCAAAGGCCACTAAAGCAATACAGCAAAATATTGGTCTCCCTGAGACAAGCAAAACTCCTCTGTCAATACACCTCAACTGCCTGGAGATACTGTGCAACAGTGGCAGCCATGTGTCTATATACATATCCCAAATCTAATTGGCTATTAGCTCTCTCCTTGGAGGAATAACTCACAGCGGATGCCACAAGCTTATGTCCTCTAGTGGTTAGGAGATGTTATAAGCCACAATAAGAACTTGTCACCCTTTATAGAGAAACCACAGTTTGTGGATTAGCATACCATCCAAGCATCTGTGTCTATGCTCACAGCTTAGCTTGCCATAATAATTATTACTGCTTAAATGCCTGTATATCCAATTGCTTGTGCTTTGTTAGTATGACTAAAAAGGTATCACTGGATAAGCTGTCAACCCATGAAGGGAAACAACCTGAACAGACTAGAGTCCAAAACGACAACTCCAAAGAAAGTAGACTGTTTTCTTCTCACCCACTTGTGCCCCTTTCCCAAAGCCCAGGGAACAAATTGCAGAAGAGGAGGCATGGTAGAATGTAAGGGCTGTGGAGAGATAGGGGTGAATCATGAGACTACAGCAATATAGTCTGGACTCTTAATTGATCAACATGCCTGTGCATACGAGCTTCTCCAACTGGACTATGGGAACCTTGGGTTGTTCAAAATTTGGACATAGATACTTGCAAAATGCACCAATTACCTAATTGTACAGCAAACTGAGTAACATCAATATTATCTGAAAACAACTGTGTTATTATATTGTAGAATCCCTTAAAAATAAACAAATAATAATAAAAAAAGATTCTTGGCAAAACTAAGCTTGCCAAGAGGTTTAGAATGCCTGAACACATCAGTGTTATTTATTCATTCTTCTTATCGTTCACTAATGGTATTGACATTCATACACCAAAATTATAGAGTCCCTATAGGGACCAGTACCCAGGATTCACATATGAGTGAGAGAGAGCCCAGACCTTGTGGAAAACACAGAGACAGGTGAATGAGAAAAAAACAGGTGCATGGAGCCCCTGACTCATAAAACTGGTTGGCAGGTCAGTTTGCCTTTTCATCTCTGCAGACCAAGGTCCTCTTGGAGGATAGGCAAGGCTAGCCAGGCCTGCAGAAGATGGGCAGGAACAAGATGTTCTCTGGTCCCACATGCTGGCTCCTGGCTCAAAGCCCTCCTGACTGCCCCAGACCTGGGGAGGAGGCTTTGCCTTGCCAAGGTCGCTTTAGAAATTTTGCTTTCAAATTGTTTCCCTGCTTCAATCAACTTTCACATTCATAATACAACAGAGATCTGCAGGCCACCAAGCTGAAAGCGACTGTGGCTTTTCATTTCCTGGCATGATTAGGGGGATAATCACTGTGCTTGGAAAAATAATAAAGCCAGAGTCTGACGTGGGATCAAAGCGAAGAGTCTGGCCACACACAGGCCCAGAGACACAATGACACATGGGCTTAAGCCTTCCCTGGGGTCAGGAGAGAGAGAGAGATAGATAGAGAGACAGAGAGAGAGACAGAGAGAGAGAGAGAGAGAGAGAGAGAGAGAGAGAGAGACCACTCCTGTAGTCTATACAACAGAAGGCTGCAAATCAGCCCAGAGTTGCCAGCTCAGCATCAGCACCATTGAACAAAGTGGAAGATGTCACCCTGGCCCTCTAGTCATCTGAGTAGCAAGGCAGGGAGTAGAGGGCTGACTGGAGGGAGAATCTCAGGCTCTTTCCCCATTAGAGAAGAGAAAGCAGAGATTGGAGAATTGTCACCTATGCTAAGCTGGCCCCTGGCTTCTGAGGAGCAAAGGACACAGACAACAGATATGGGCTCAATGGGGTCACACTTAAGCTATCTTCCAAAAAGAGACCTGGAGATATAAGGGAGAGAGTTCAGGGACAGAGCTAAAGAAAAGGTTGAGTGCTAGCTTTGTGTCCCAGGCCTGGGGCCCTGAATCATTCACCTGATGTCAGAGCATCCTAGCCCTGCATCTCTGACTGAGATCACAAATACAGCCATATCATCACTATCCAGAGGGCTGCAGGGCATGAGAGTCCAGATGGGCTGGTGGGCTGGGCTGCATCCAGAGGGCCTGGGAGACATGAGTGAATTAGAGACAGGAAGCCTTGCCCTGTTGAGTATAGAAGTGCATATGAACTCCTCCTGCACTGGATCTTGAAAATACTAGAGTCAGGTAGAAGCAGGTGGGGGGGCCACCAGAAATGGCAGCCTGCAAATGCAGAACACACAGAGGGACAAGCCTGTCCAGAGAGCCAGCGCTGCACACCTGTCCTTCTATGGCCCTGACTCTGTGCCCCTGAAGTGAGCCATTGTGTCTGAGGGCCCAGTAGCACCTGCCATAGTTTCTACCCCTCTGGGCCTTGCATCCCTCATGTGTAAAGTGAACAGTTGCACCTGGCAAAGTCTACAGCCGCTAGAATGTTCATCGAGAGACTTGTTGAGCCTAGGAATCTTCCTGGAGGACAGAACTTTAAGAGGGGCTTACAAGTAACTGTTGCATCTTTTTACCACAGTAATTAACTTGTGTGGTCTCATCCCAGTATAAGGTGCATGGGAACATGTGGGTGTTTTGTGAAGGAAAGAACCCAGGAAGTTTTACTGGGGTGGGGTGGGAGGCTCCTCATTTCCATTTCCTCTCCCTCTTCTTTTTTTTATACTTTCTTTTATTTCATTTTTTAACAATAAGTAATAAGTTATGAGTACAAGCATCCTTCATGTAAAACCAATTTGCAAGCAGCTATACCCAAACCCACACAGCCCAAGGCTCCCACTATCCAGCTGAAGGGGCTTGTATGTACAAACAAGTTGATCAAATAAGCATCCAGTCTATACTGCTGTAGTTTCACCATTCACCCCAGTTGCAGCCCTTACATTCTACCATGCCCCCTCTTCCACAGATTGTTCCTTAGGCTTAGAAAAGGGGCACAGGTGGACAAGAAGCAAAACAGTCTACTTTGTCTGGAGATGTCATTTTGGACTCTGACCAGTTCTGGCTGTTTCTTTTCATGGGCTGACAGTTTGTTCAGGAATAACCATTCAATCCTATTAAAGAAGCACAAACAATTAGATATATAGGTATTTAATAGTACTAATTATTATGGTAGGTTACTTTGGTATAGACACAGATGTTTGGATGGTATGCTAATTCCTGAATTACGTTTTTTTCTGTAAAAGATGACAAGGTCTTACTGTGGCTTATAACGTCTCCTAACCACTAGAGGATGTAAGCTTGTGGCATCAGCCGTGAGTTATTCCTCCAAGGAGAGAGCTAATAGCCAATTAGGTTTGGGATATACAGACATATGGCTGCCACTGCTGCACAGTATTTCCAAGCAGGTGAGGTGTAGCTGATGCTGATGGAGGAGTCTTGCTTGACTCAAGGAGACCAGTATTTGCTTTATTGGTTTAGTGGCCTTTGGTAACACTCTCTGGTATTCCAGAGACCAACTGTACACTTGAAAGTGCAGTTTTTTTTTTTAATTTTATTTATTTATTTATTTATTTTTTTTTGCGGGGTTCTTATCCTCAGCCTTTAACCGCTGCGCTATTCCCCCAGCATTTTTAAATTTTATTTATTTCTGTATGTGTATGAATGTACTGTCTGCATGCAAGTTTGTGCACCTGTGTTGTGCAATGCCGCAGAGGTCAGAAGAGGGTGTCGTATTCCCCTGGAACTGGAGTTCTCCTGGAATTGGAGTTTCAGATGGCTCTCAGCCGCCATGTGGGTGCTGGGGATCGAACCCGGGTCCTCTGCGAGAGCGTCGGCACTCCTAACCGCTAGGCCATCTCTCCAGTCCCGAAAGTGCAGTTTTAATACATCTTCCCATGCTTACATCAGGTCTTCACCAGCAGGGCCTACTGCCTCTCTTCTTGCAAGTATCCCAGTTTACAGGCAAGAAGCCTTTACCTTTTGGGGGGGCTTGGATCCCCTAGCCAACATCTCCTTGGCAGAATAATCCATTGCTGATATCAGAGCTCTCCTGTATTAATAAATTTTGCTTAAATGCACAGCTTGAAGAGACTCTAGTATTATATTTGGTTCTGAATAGAGAATAATCCTTTTCACAGTTCCTATGTCTATTAGTCAATTAAGGAAAGCAGTTTTACCGGTTTTATAAGAGATAACCTCTATAACAGTCAGCTCTAATTTACAGTTAGAGAATGACTTCATTACCATCATATTTTTCTTTGTTCTACGAAAAGGAGGTAAGAAAGTCTCTTATATTGAAACTTTGCAGCACCTAGAAGGTAAGGTTCATTGGGACTCATTATAAACAGTTGTTACAAATAGGATCCACAGTCCAGGTGTGGTGGCACACATCTTTAATCCTAGCACTCAGGAGGCAGAGGCAAGTGGATCTTTGTAAGTTCAAGGCCAGCCTGGTCTACAGAGTGAGTTCCAGGACAGCTGGGGCCACAGGGAGACCTTGTCTCGAAAAGACCAAAAAAAAAAAATAGGATCCACAGAGATGTTTGATGCCTGTAGCAGTCTGAGGCTTTTCCTCCTTTTAATGCTTAGATGGGCCAACTTCTCTGCTGGTATTTCTTGGTACATCCTATACAATACAAGGCTGTATCTTTTCATTCTCAGCCATTAAGTCGGTGGTGTTTTGACCTGTGGGAACATACAAATCTTTTCCCCATAGTTAGTTTTAAGATTAAATTGTAAAATTTTTGGCAAAAAGGTTTAATATATAACTGTATCACCCCCCACACACACACACTGGTTTTTTTGGTCTTTTTGAGACAGGGTCTCCCTGTAGTCCCAGCTGTCCTGGAACTTACTCTGTAGACCAGGCTGGCCTTGAACTCACAAAGATCTGCCTGCCTCTGCCTCCTGAGTGCTAGGATTAAAGGCGTATGCCACCACAACTGGCTCGTATCCCCCCCCCCCTTTTTTTTAATCCTCTCCCTCTTCTTATCTTCTTCCTGTGGATTCCATCTGCCTTGGTGGCTGAGAGTGCCACCAAGATCTAGGCTGCCTCATGGACACCTTGACTTGGATCACCCATGTGGTGAGGCCTGTTATCAGCCTGCTCCAGCCACAACACCAATGTACTGCAGACAGTTGGCTTTAAAAGCACACATATATTCTACCAGCTCTGGAGACCGGAAGTCCAAGATCAAGGTCTAGGGAAGGTTGATTCCACCTGAGGCCACTTGTCCTGGCTGATCCATGACCATTTTCTCAGTGTACCCTCACAGGGTATTCCTTCTGTGTCTGTCTGTGTCTTATCTCTTTTTATAATGTTTACCAGTCATATTGAGCAAGAGCACATTGTAACCACCCTTTAAAGATCTTGTCCTCGTACATGATGTCCTCGTACAACATCAACATAATGTGGATGGGGAGAGGCACAATTCAGTCATGGCAAAGCCTGTTTCTTTGGTCAGCAAGGGCCAGAAGTTTTTCCTGAGACAGCTACACCTGTCAGATGGCCTCTTGGCTTCTGCCTTCACCCCTTGTCACAGCACTCTTCACTGCTCAGTCACTTCCTGACTGAGTCTTTCCCACCTGACTGTGACCTTCTGAGAACAGGATCCTGACGCTTCAGTCCTGGGTCCTCTACACCTGGAACAGAGCCTCAGGCCTAGCAGGAGCTCAGTAAATGAATCAGGGTCACAATATTCATTAAGCACTATTCACAATAGCTAAGTTATGGAACCAACCTAACTGCCCAACAACGGGGGAACTGAGAAAGGAAATGTGATGTGAATACACACTGAGATGTGTTCAGCTATAAGGAAGAATGAAGAGGTATCATTGGGGAGAGAGGAGGATGCAAGTGGAGACAGTCTTATCCAGTGAATTAGACCGCTCTCAAAAAGATAAATATTGTGCGTGTGGTTCCTAGATTTTATATAGTCGCATAAAATCATGTTGGCATATATTAAATGAAAGTAGAAGTGACATTATCAAGGGGAACAAAGGAGATTAACAGATGAGAAGGGACAAGAGAAAGAAGTGTGGGAGGGACTACATAATAGGCACCTTCAAAAAATTTCGAAAAGTGTAAATATTTTTAAATGACAATCCTCCCCCGCAGAAGCTTATCACCTTAAATAAATAAGCAAATCTCTGCAAGCATACACGCATACATAAGCAAGTGAATAGACCCAGCACATTCATTTTACCAGAGGAGAAATCCCTTCTAAAGCACTTTTAGCCTACCCCAACCCCAGGCGAATTACACCTCTTAAAGGCCACGTTTGATTTCTTGCTCCTTTTTATTGTGTGATCAATAACTTCCTAAAATCTTTCAAAATGTGCTGCAGGGCAAGGCCAGGGATCATCAAAGTGGAGAGGAGGACAGCACCAAGGAGCCTGCAAGAAGCACGGTTCATCTGTTGCAGGCATTACAAGGGATATCAATATTAATAGCAATATTAGTGCCCTGAAGCACCAGCCTCAATATTTGGCGCTTCCTGACAAACACCTTTAATGAGTGATGACAGATGGGTGATTTCTGGGGAGAATTGAAATGCACTGTTACACAGGCTGAGATGGAAACTAAAAATGTCCTTCTCCAGGGAGAACCAGCCTTCCACAGCAGCCTTGGTTGCGTGTCACTAATTCTGGGGAGATGTGAACATACATCCATTCACCCCAGATAGGCAACTAGATACCAAAGTCCATAGTTGAAGCGGCAAGTTTTGTTGGGGTTACTTACAGAAGTACAGTTGAGGGGTTCCTGACAGGAGCAGAAATGACTGAAAGACACCATCAGCCCACCATAGAAAAAGCTAGACATCTGGAGCTCACTACATGTGCAGGCAGCTTAACAGATTAGATAGTGCTGTCAGGGCAGTCCCACAAGTCTCACCTTCTTTTTTTTTTTTTATTTTTAAATAAAATATTTTTATTGGTGTTTTGTTCTTTTTATACATCATTTCTCAGTCCAATTTAGATACACTCCTTTTTCCATGCCTCCACCCCACCCCAGTTCATGCATTCTGCCATACATGTCATGTATATTTTTCTCAGTCTTTCTAAAGTTGTTCTCTGCAGAGGTTTATTATTTGGGCAGAATTTAACTGTTTCGGTCATTTCTTTGACCTAGTGCTTTTGTCGTTGTTGTTCCCTCCATATTTGTATTGCTCCAAAGTATGGAGGGAACAACAACGACAAATGTGGAAGGCATACTTTGGAGCAAGTCTCACCTTCTTCCAGGCAGCTCAGCTTATCAAAGTGTATCCTTAGTCCTCACTAATGCTTATATATGCTCGAGCCAGGAGTGGCCTAGTGTACCTGGTCAATGTCACAGACTTCCTGAACCCTTGAGTTGCTAACTTCCTGAGCTTAGCACACTTCCTGCAGGATGGAATTTTCACCTCCACTCAGAACATCCTGTGTCTTAAGTGTTTTCTGAGATAAACTTTCCAAGATGGAAAGTTTATCTCAGAAGAAGTTGCTAGCCCACTGCTTCTCCAACCTTCCCACTAGACTGCAGATGTTCAAGTGATACCCGGATGGGTTGTCCCTACCACCAGGTTTTCAGATCCAGAAATTCCTCCGAGATGTTGGTTAAAGAATACATCGTTCTATGAGCTACAACTCCATGAGCGATATGCATGTCTAGATCCCTTTAAGCAGGAACTATATTCCTGCCAAAAAAAAAAAAAAAGTGATGGGAATAAAGCCTATTTGAAATTGCATCTTGTTGCAAATACACCAGGGAGTCTTATCCTTTCAAAGGATCCTTTGGCAAAAGAATTTATATATCCAAGAATCCTTTTGCAAAAATGAATACAGGTGTGCTGTCCCTTAAGCAAGCCTAATTTACAAATTCAATTTAATTCAGCAAGTGTTCATTGATTACTCTTTTTGTATTCAGGCCACGATGCCAGGGCAAGTGATAAGAAAGATATTTACAATGTGATCCTTGCCCTTAAGAAACTCATACTGGAGCTGGCAAGATGGTGTACCAAGTGGAGGCACTTGCTCTCAAGCCGAAGGACATGAGTTTGAGCCCTGATCTCATGTAGTGGAATGAGAGAGAACCTCTACCTGCAGGCTATGGCATCTCTCTCTCTCTCTCTCTCTCTCTCTCTCTCTCTCTCTCACACACACACACACACACACACACACACACATACACCTGCACTCACACACACACAAATAATTAAGATTAAAATCATTTTTCTTAGTAACTAAGCTCATCCTAATGTGACAGAGACAACAGTGCTGAGGACCCTTAGGGTCCATTCCCTACAGAAACAGAAAATTTTCATTAAGGTATAGAAGAGGATGGAGGTTGTAGCTCAGGATAGAGTGATTTCCCAACATGCACTAAACCCTGGGACTGATCCCCAACATCTCATAAAACAGAAATTCAGGGTTATCCTCAGCTACATAGTGAATTTGAAGCCAGCCTGGGTATATGAGATCTTGTCTCAAAAAAGGGAGTATGGAGCTATAGAGACAGCTCTGCAGTTAAGAGCACTGGCTGCTCTTCCACTGGACCCGGGTTTGGCTCCCAGCACCCACATGGTGTCCAACCACTGACGATAACTCCAGTTCCAGAGCACGTGACACCTTCTTCTGACCTCCCCAAGCTTTACATGCATGTGGTGCATTCACATACATGCAGGCAAATGCTCAACTCACAAAGTAAGGAGGAAGTTTTCCAATGGTCTTAAGGAACTGGAAGCCACTTTTCTCCCAGGACTCTTATCACTGCATTAGAATCCACCTGCCAGGAAGAGTTAGGCCTTAGAGACCGAGGTCCCTCACCTAGGCCTGTGAGTCCCTGCTGTTCACTGGCCACTCTCTCCCCTTCATAATTTTTCCACTGTATAGATGGGCCAACTCAGGAAATTCTTTCTTCCCATCATCCTCATCACTATGTCCACACTTCCTGCTACACAGTTTGAAAGTGCACACCTTGTCTGCCTGAGGGAAACGGGGCTATGATCTCTACATTCCAGGAAAGATGTCTGTGGCTCCGAGAGACTATTTCACTTGCCTGGAGCCTCACAGCTAATCACTGGTAGAGAGCAATCTAAAACAGAGGTCCCCTGCTAACCTCTCAGGCATCTAAAAGGGTTGAGTTACCTCCTAAGTGGACAAGCAGCAGCTGGCTGGAGGGTGGGAACAAACAGACCTTGCTAAGACCTCCTGCTCTCTCCTCCATCACCAGTCAGGAGACATGAAACTGCAATTTGATTCTGGGGAGCTAATAAAGACAAATGACTTCGACTTGCTGAGGTTTCAACTTTTCAAAAGTCTACATGCGGGCTGGAGAGATAGCCTAGCAGTTAAGAGCACCGACGCTCTTGCAGAGGACCCGAGTTCGATCCCCAGTACCCACATGGCGGCTGAAAGCCGTCTGAAACTCCAATTCCAGGAGAACTCCAGTTCCAGGGGAGTCCGACACCCTCTTCTGACCTCCGCGGCATTGCACGTCACGGATGCACAGACTTGCATGCAGACAATACATTCATACACATACGGAAATAAATAATTTTTTTTTTAAAAAAGTCTACATGCTTAGCCCAAAGCTCATCTTGAGAAGGAACCTGGGTTCACTATAGGTGGTACGGCCTTCACCTCCAGTGCAGACGACATAGGTTGAAAAACCCAAGGCTGCCTCAAGTGAAGATGTCTCCAGAGATGGAGAAGGGGGCTCCAGTCAGTACAGCCATACCAGAAAGCAGCCGAGGCCCCTGGCTCTTTCCATCTTCCTGCTCTGCATCCACAATAAGCTAGTTTCCCTGTTGGCAGCAAAATGGCTGGCAAGGACAGCCGTAGGTGTTTCTTCACATAGCTGCAGTCAGAAGGAGCCAAATGGATCTTTCTTCTATACCACTGAAGAAAATGGCTTCAGGCTCCTCTCAGTAAACTCCTTGGTTCTAATTCACTACAGCAAGCCATATAGCATCCTTGACCAAATTGATAGAATGACCCTCACTGGCTTCATGTTGTTAATGTTCTTCCTCTTCCAGGTACCTGAGTAAGAATGAAGGGCCCATGAGCCATAAGAAACTAAACTCATTCCCAGATAGCAACTAGCAGTGTCTGCACCAGAGCCCCAAGTCTCAGAAGGGAACACGGAAGCCTTTGGCCTTCATGGGGCTCCTGAGGAGCCAACTTGCTTCACACAGTGTCACAGGGAAGCTGCCCCTTCACCAGAGGCCTGAAGAACAGGGCCGTCTGATCTCGTACTACAGCCTCCAGAACCAGGAGCTAAATGGCCCTTTTCTTTTTATGATGTATTCCTGTTTCCTTTCATTATCACCCCCCCCCCACCAAAAGACCTGTAGAAACCCGAATTCCTCCTCCCCAAGGCGGGCCATAGAAACCAGATCCTCTCCCCCCACCAAAGCAAGTCATACATTCTAGAAAAACCATTCTTTCTCTTCTCCCCTGAAGACCCTACTTTCAAAGAGGTTCTGCTTTATCATCAAGAACAAGGAATACCACAGAGAAAGGCCAGGAAGAAGGTGAAGAGACAAACTTTGCTGAGTACCCCCTTACCCTATCACCTTTCAACCACACGCTTGCATCCAATCACATTTCTACCCAGATGTCCATTTTTCATCAAAGCAAAGACTCTGGGACTTTGAGTAAAAGTATGGCCCTAAAGACCCCCATAGTAAGGAAAACTGGACTTGAACACATGTTCTTCCCTTTGTTGTGGTTTAAATCTGGAATGTCCCCCATGGGCTCATGTTAGGTGGCTATGAGCGTTCCTCTAGCCCCGTTTCAAGGCTGTGGAGCCTTTAGGAGGTCAGGTCTGGTTGGCAGAAGTATATCACCAGGGCAGGCCACTGAAAGTTGTGCTGGTCAGTTTTAACTGTCAACTTGACACTGCCTAGAATCCCACAGGAAGCAAATCTCAGTGAAGAATTATCTCATCTGGTTGGCCTGTGGGCATCTCTGTAGGAGACTGACTTGATGCTAATTGAAGTGGGAAACCCACCGTAAATGTAGGCAGCACCTCTCACACCAAAGGACATCAGGCCTGGGGGTTTATGAGGTCCAGATGCCTCCACAGAAGTTCATGTTAAAGGAAAGTATTTCCTCTGGGACTACCAGTATGCTTGCTTTATCCAGTCCACCTCTTCGGCTGTCTGATTCTCTGATACCACACTTGGAATGGATGGTTTGATTGAAAACAAGCACCCGTCAGCACTTCAGCTCCCAGGGCCGTGCTTCCTGATACCGTCATATACATGTTTAGAATTTGAGATCGAGACATCAGGATTCCTGGAAAATCTCCTGTGCGTCTGCTATCACAAGCTATCCCACTTTACATATGTGTTTTAAAATAATAAATAGTAATGGCAATGGGTCTGGGAGAATCTGGAAACTGCTCGAGGACCTGAGTTCAATTCCCAGAACTCATGTAAGAAAAGCCCAGAGTGGGTTTGTAATCCCAGCACTGGGCAGATGGAGACAGGCAGAACCCACGGGCTTGCTGGCCAGCCAGCCTCATCAACTTGGTGAGATCAAGGCTGACCAGAGAACCTTCCTCAAAAAATGAAAGATGGACAGCACCTGAGGAACAACACAAAAAATTGCCTTCTGGCCTCCATGCAGACGATGCATGAGCACAAACATTCACCCAGACCTACACACACAAACAATAACACAAAGTAGCCATAATAATCAATAGTGAGTTGTTTTCATTCGTAAGATTATCGCTGAAAATTTTGATACATATATATAATTAACATAATTTAATTTTAGTATGAACCAAAATGCTATAATAGATTATATACTGCAATAAGGATATACTTCATGATTGTATAATTCAATATAATTGAAGGTTACATCCATCAACATACAGGATGATCTCTCTGTGATACAGATCTTTGAGCAATGGATGCACTAAAAGAATGTAATATTAGCAGAAAATAGATTTCAAGTGAAATTCATTTAAAAATTAAAAAGATAATAGCATAATATTCACTATTTAAAAGCAATCATACTTAAAATCAAACCAACAAAGCATTAGTTTTTTCCTTGCAAAAGTTTCTATTTCTGTTTTCTTGTTTTTTTGGTGGGGGAGAGGGGGCTTTGTTTTGTTTTGTTTTCATTTGTGGTTTTTTTTGTAACAAATATTCCAAACAGAAAGCTTCTTTAGTTGTTCAGAGAAAATTATCAGATTGGTAAATTGCTGTCCAAAAGCAACTTGAAACAGGCAATGTGTAAGCTCATTTTCTTCTTTCCCAGCTTTCCCAGCAAGAAATGCATTTTCTCTGCCCCATCTGATTTGGGTTTAGTCATTGAATTTGCAACTGCCTTTGCTAACTCAGATTTGTAAATCAATTTCTGCCTGAATGTTGTAGCCTTCCCCCAACATTTCATCTTTTCTTTGTGTTTCTCCGCTGAAGTATTTACAAATAGCTATAATGTAAGGTATAGGAAATATTCTAGCCACAGATACTTTGGGATATAAATTAATGCAATATCCGGATCACCTATGAGGTTCCTTACAGCACCACACACATCCAAGTCCCCAAATTGCCCTTTGAGTGACTTCATCCACCTCCAAGGCTTATTTTGGTATACGATGAACAGAATTTGTAGAAATATTGCTTGTGGGTAAGTTTGTGTATAGTTACTTTGTCTCCAATGAGGACTGCACAGTAATAGGGGAGAGGACACAGAACGGGCTCTTAGCACTGCAAGAACTAGAATTGCTGTCCCAGTCTTCCTGCTCCTGGCCCATCCCAGGAGCTTTGACCTTACCCCTCATCTCCCAAGGTCGGAGGTTCCCTGGTGTCCTGGATTCTTTCAAAGCAGTAGCATCTCTTTAAGATCTAATTCTCCCAGGAGAATGATTATAACATTTTTTGGCAATTTTCCCATTTTTTTTTTTCCAGTAACTTTTCTTAGGAATTGCATGGACATACATATTTTCCTAGAAAGCCTAGAAAAGAACTCCCACTTGGGACCACCACACACACACAGTCCCTATCAAGCATACACTGGCAGCCTAAGTGAGCCCAGGAATTGGGCTACCTTGAGAACTTCCCCAACTGCCCCGGGGTCAGAAGACCACAGGACCCTCTGCTTCTCACAACCTCTCCTCCCTCCTATCAGGAGTCTGTCCCCATCCAATCAATTTATCCCTTACCCAACTGCCCTTCTCCCCTGTTTCCTGGCTCTAATTTACCTCCTGCTTCTATCTGTAATCCCAGCCCCCACATAACCACCTCCACTTGTAACATTCCAATTTTCTGAGCAAAATCAGTAGCAGCCACAAGCTTGGCCTAATCATCACTATGACAATTTAATTAAAGCCATTCAGACCAAGGTATGAATCATCCATAAATTTCCACTTACTATCCACATGGTGTTGAAAATACCACTTCATCATACTGAACCTCAATTTTTTGGTCTATAAAATGGAGATAAAAATTCCCAGCTCATAATATTTTTTGAGGAGATAAAATGAAACAGGGACAGCAAAGAGCAGTTAAGTGTTGGGAAACTATTTCTTTTGCTCTTTCTCCAAAGAATATAATGTTTGAATTTTTAAAAAAGAGCTTTTGGGTATAAATGGATTGTGTCAGCAACTGGAATAGCAGACTGTCCCCAAAGCAGAATGAACTGGATTTGTATATCCAAAGGAGAGGCAGTGTCAGCAGATGCCTCTTGTTCTATGCAAAAGTCCAAATGGCCGTCAGGTGGGGTTGCTCCGTGGATAAGGATGTCTTTCACCAAACCTAAAGGGCTCTGAATTCAATTCCCAGGATCCACACGGTAGAGGGAGAAAACAGAAACACCCCCAAAGTTCTCTTCTGACCACACAAGCTCCAATGGCTTGCATGTACCTCTCTCTCTCTCTCTCTCTCTCTCTCTCTCTCTCTCTCTCTCTCTCTAAATAAAAGTTAAAATGACAGAGGGGGCCTACACATGGAGAGGTGAACAGGCTAGGCAGCCCCTGGGGAATCCAGGCCAAGAGGCTTAGGTTCAAACACCCAGGAGAAACCACACCCCTCTTGCATGATCAGCGTGGGTGCAGTATCCCAGCCAGCACAGCAGCAGCAGGCCATAGAGGGTACCGGAGGCAGCAGGCCAAGGGAGCAAACCGAAACATCCGCTTTCCCCCTGCCCTCACCCCTTGTGCTGAGGTGTGAGTTGTGAGTGTCCCAGTGAGAATAGAGATAGTGAGTCCAAGGAGCAAGGAAATAGAAGAGACAGGAGACTTCCACAACTCCAATCGCAGCACACTAGGTTTCACAGCCAACCTAGAGGAACTGGCCAGAGGGAAACAGTGAGCGTAGCACTCAGTGGTGAACCAACCTGGTTCTCAGCCATCCAATTTCTGGAAAATCTTCAGAACAGAAAAGGAAGAGTTATGTAGACCTTCCAATATATAACCAAAAGTGAAAACCTGAAACCTAGACCAGCCAGCCCTCCATAAACAAGGAGAAAACAAAGAAATCACCTGAAGGAAACAAGCAAAGCAAGCCTCCAAAGCAATGAAGAAAAAGTTGAGATTCACATCAGAATACAAACAATAAAACAAACTCACATGCCAAAAACACAATGAAAAAACAAAATGAGAAAAACACAGAATAAATCCACACCAAACTCTACCAGTCCTATAAAAGATTCCTACACTTTCAGAAGGACTGCTGCTTTGTAAAAAAAAAAAAAAAAAAAAATAACTTAATATATATATATATATATATATATATATATAATACTACTGATATTCAAATCGAAAACAATGGAACACAGGATTATTAGAAGAAAAATGTTAGACATACTCAAAGAAATCAAGGAATATAAAGAACAAATCAAAACACTAAAGGGAAAGAATGACAAACTCAGGAAGGAACTAGAGGGAGAGAATGACAAATGCAGAAAGGAACTAGAGGGAGAGAATGACAAACTCAGGAAGGAAGTGGAAACACTGAAGAGATGCCAGGCTAAAATGGAAAAGGAAACAGACCAGAGAAGCAAAGAGCTACAAGAAGAGAATGACAAGGTCCAAAAGGACGTGGAAATACTAAAGAAATCACAGAATGAAATGAAAAAGGAAATTGAACACTCACTCAATCAACAGGAAAGAATGGGAGAAAGACTCAGGAACAGATTGGAGGAAGCAGAAAATAGAATATCAACACTGGAAGATAAAGTGGAAGAACTAGAATGCTCAAGAAATGAATATGAAAAAATGCAAGAGTGGATCAGGAAATGTGGGACACTATGAAAACACCAAACCTCCATATCCTAGGGATAGAGGAAGGAGAAGAATCCCAAGACAACTGAATTGATCAAATCTTCAACAGAGTAATGGAAAAAAATTCCCCAAACTGAAAAAAGAGAAACCAATACAAATACAAGAAGCACATAAAACACCAAATAGACAAGATCATAAAAGAAACTCCCCATGCCATATCATAGTTAGAACTCTAGTCACCCAAAACAAAGACAAAATACTAAAAGCAACAAGAGAAAAACAACAAATTACATATAAGGAGAAACCCATCAGAATTACAGCAGATTTTTCAATGCAAACTATGAAAGCCAGAAGAACAAGGACCAAGTATTCCCAGTACTAAAAACTATAGATGCCAACCCAGATTAATATACCCAGTAAAAATGTAGATCATAGTTGAAGGAGAAAGAAAAATCTTCCATGACATAAACAAGATGAAAGAATACATGTCCAGTAAACCAACCCTTCAGAAAATACTCAAAGCAATTCAAAGGACAGAAGGATCAACTATCCCCAAACAGAGAGAGAGAGAGAGAGAGAGAGAGAGAGAGAGAGAGAGAAAGAGAGAGAGATTAATAAAAGCATAACTACAAAATTACAAATCTAGACCAAGAATGCAAACAGAAAATAGGATGAAAAGAAGCAACACACATCTCTCAATAATAACCTTAAATATTAATAGGCTTGATTCCTCAATCAAAAGACAGACTGGGGGAATGAATAAGAAAACAGAATCCATCTATATGCTGTCTACAGGAAACACATCTCACCCTCAAGGATAGTCACCAACCTAAAGTGAAAGGATAGAAAAACTATTCCAAGCAAATGGAACCAAAAACCAAAAAGCAAGCAGTAGTTGCTAATTTAATATCAGACAAAATAGGCCTCAAAGTAAAACTAATCAGAAGAGACAAACAGGGCCATTACATCCTTACCAAAGGAACAATCAATCATGAAGATCTCACAATAAAAAATATGCACCAAACTCTGGTACACCCAACTTTATAAACACAATCCTGCAAGACCTTAGGGGACAGATTAATCCCAACACACTAATAGTGGGGGACTTCAATAACCCACTGATCCCTTTGGATAGGTCAACGGGACAAAGAATAAAGAGAGACATCTGAACTCAACAATACAATACACCAAAGTGACTTCACAGACATACTGAATATTCCACCCAAACACCAGAGAATACACTTTCTACTCAACACCACCCGGAACCTTCTCCAAAATTGACCACATACTAGGACACAGAATAAACCTCAAGAAATACAGAAGGATTGAAATAATTTCATGCATTCTATCAGACCACATTGCAATAAAGCTCAATATCAACATCAAGATAAGCCCTACTACCTACAAGAACACATGGAGACTAAACACATGCCTGAATAATGAATGGGTCAAGGAAAAAAAAAGAAATAAAAGCATTTCTGGAACTAAAAGAAAATGACAATACAACACAGCAAAACCTTTGGGATACTCCTAAGAGGGAAATTTATAGCCCTGGGTGCCTACATTAGAAAACAGAAAGAACACAAATAATCAATCTAATGCTACAGCTAGAAACACTTGAGAGACAACAACAAATGAACCCTAAACTCAACAAACTGGAAGAAATAACAAAAATCAGAGGAGAAATCAATGAAATAGAAACAAAGAAAACAATACAAAGAATCAAAGAAACCAAAAGTTGGTTCTTTGAAAGGACAAACAAGATAGATCCACCTCTAGCCCAGTTAACCAAAAGAAAGAGAAACTCTAAATCAATAGAATTTGTGATGAAAGGGGAAATAGCACAACAGACAATGAAAAGATCCAGTCATACAGGAACACTTCAAAAACCTATAATCTACTAAATTTGAAAACCTAAGAGAAATGGATGAATATTTGAAATCCTGGGAATCAACAAACCTTAACCAGGAAGAGATTTACAGCTTAAACAGACCAATAGTATTTGAGGAAATTCAAGATGAAATAAAAAAACTCTCAAATTAAAAAAGCAAGCCCAGATGGTTACACAGCAGAATTCCATAAAACATTAAAAGAGGAATTACAGCCATTATTTCTCAAACTGTTCAGAAGAATACAAACAAAGGGAAATCTCCCAAATTCTTTCTATGAAACCAGCATCACTCTAATACCAAAACCAGGCAAAGATACAACCAAAAAAGAAAACTACAGACCCATCTCATTAATGAACACAGACACAAAAATTCTCAACAAAATACTTGCAAACTGCATACAGACCCATATCAAAAAGATCATCCATCATGACCAAGTTGGATTCATACCAGAGATACAGGGATGGTTCAACATATGTAAATCAATTAATATCATAAAATACATCAAAGAGCTGAAAAACAAAAACCACACAATCATCTCAATTGCAGAAAAAAACCTTTGACAAAATCCAGTATCCCTTCATGCTTAAAGTCCTAGAGGGAATTGGACTGGAAGAATCATTCCTCAATGTAATCAAAGCCAAGAAACCCACAGCCAACATCATCTTAAATGGAGAAAAGTTAGAAGCACTCCCCTTAAAGGCAGGAACACTGTAAGGTTGCCCACTATCGCCACTCCTCTTCAATACAGTGCTTGAAAGGCTTGCTAGGCAATAAGGCAAGAAATGGAAACTAAAGGAGTACTAATTGGAAACAGAGGAAGTCAAGCTATCCCTTTTTGCAGAGGATATGATAGTTTACTTGAGAGATGCTAAAAACTCCACCAGAAAACTTCTAGAAATGATTAAGAGTTTCAGTAAAGTGGCGGGTTACAAAATTAACTTACATAAATCAGTAGCCTTTCTTTACACCAACAACAAGCAACTGAAGAAAGAATATAGGGAAACCTTCCCACTCACAGTAGCATCAAAAACAATAAAATACAAAGGAACCTAACCAAAGATCTCTACAACAAAAATTTTAAACCCCTGAAGAAGGACATTGAAAAGACATCAGAAGATGAAAAGACCTTTCATGCTCATGGATTGGAAAAATTAATATAGTAAAAATGTCTATTCTAGCCAAATTAATATATAGATTCTATGCAACCCCAATTAAAATCCCCATGAGTTTCTTCACAGATTTGAGAAAGGATCCTTAAATTCATATGGAAAAACAAAAGACCCTGAATAGCCAAAGCAACCCTGAGTGAAAAGAGCAATACAAGGGGAATCTCTATACCAGACTTCAAACTATATTACAGGGCTATAGTCATAAAAATAGGCTGGTACTGGCACAAAAACAGACCTGTGGACCAACAGAACAAAATTGAAGATCCAAACTTGAGCACCTCATATTTGACAAAGGGGCCAAGAAGATCCAATGAAGGAAAGACAGCATCTTCAGCAAATGGTGTTGGCAAAACTAGATCACCATTTGTAGAAGAATAAAGCTAAACCCCTACCTCTTGCCCTGTACAAAAATCAACTCCAAATGGATCAAAGATCTCAATGTGAAACCCAAAACTCTGAAAGTGATAGAATGAAACGTTGGCAGCAGTCTACAAGATGTAGGCATAGGAGAAGACTTCCTAAATCAGACAGGAGCTGCATAGGAAGTGAGGTCAACAATTGACAAGTGGGACCTCATTAAACTCAAAAGTTCTTGTACAGAGAAAGAAGCAATCAGGGAAGTGAAGAGAAAACCCGCAGAGTGGGAAGAAACCTTCACCACTGATAGATCTGACAGAGCATTAACTTCCAGAATATATAAACTACTCAAAAAACGAAGAAGTAAGAAGTCAAATGACTCACTCAAAAGATGGAGTAAAGAGCTAAACAGACTTCACAAATGAGAAAATAAAGATGGCTAAGAAACATCTTTAAAAATGTTCAACATCTCTAATAATTAAAAATGCAAATTAAAGCCACTTTAAGATATCATCTCACTCCAATAATACTGGTTAGGATCAAGAAAACAAATGATAGCAAATGCTGGAGAGCTGAGAGGTTGTGGGGGAAAAGGAACACTTATCCACTGCTGGTGAGAATGTAAAACTCGTACAGCCACTATGGAAAGCAGTGTGGAGAACACTTGGAAGACTCAAAATGAGGTTGCCACCTGAACCAGTCATACCACTCCTGGGTATACACCCACAAGACTCATCCTACCGCAGAGATACATGCACAGCCATGTTCAATGCAGCTCTCTTCACAATAGTGAAGAGCTGGAACCAACCCAAATGCCCATCAACCAATGAGTGGATAGAGAAAATGTGGTACATCTACACAGTGGAGTTCTATGCAGCAGTAAAGAAAGATGACATCATGAGCTTTGCAGGTAAATGGCTGGAGCTAGAAGATATCATGCTGAGTGAAGTAACACAGTCTCAGAAAAACAAACGACGAATGGTATCCCTCATCTGTGGATGCTAGTGCCAATTACCTAATTGTATGGCAAACTGGGCAACGTCAATGTGATCTGAAAACAGCTGTGCTCTTACATTGTGAATCCCTTAAAATATAATAAAAAATAAAAATTTTAAAAATTTAAAAAAATAAAAATTTTAAATATTTCAATGGCTTAGTGAGTTGTTTAGATTAATTAAATTTAGGTGTAGGTTTTGGTGGAAATGGTAATACAATTGAACCAATCGGGAATATAAAATGTTAATTGGTCTTATTTATAATTTGTATCGGGTTAAGGTATACAAATGGCCTATATATTTTTTCTGAATAACACAATATCACATTATAACACTTTCTTTACTTGTAGGACAAGTTAAAGGAACTAAGCTTAAATTTCCTTCCCAAATAAGTAGCATACAGTCAATGAGAAACAGTTGGGTTAAATGTAAATGAAAGCTTAATGCCTTGGCTCTGCTTATGGGTATGTGAATAAAACTTAGGCATCTTACGGTCAAAACAAAACCTAAAAAAAAAAAAAAAAAAAAAGGAAGAAAAGAGGAGAGGGGGGGTGGGGTACTATCTTTCTGTGGATAAAATGTAAAACTCTGTTTCCAATCCTACTTGATAAATTTTAATTTTTCTGATCTTAAAAATAACAAGGGAGGAGAATTTTATGTTCACACAGGTAAAAGTCACCAATCTAAAATGCCTGAAAACATACAGACTTATGGCTGTGCAGGATGAACTGGGACAGTCAGCAGAGAGGTTGACCCATCCTGAAACACGAAGGAATGAGGAACATCCAGACTGCCTGAAGACACGGTCCACTGAGCATCTCTCCCTGAATATAATTGGGTCGAACTAGTGATAAATGGATCGCCTAACTGAGAAACCTTCCCCTACCTCTCCCCTCCCCTTTTTTTTTTTCTTTTTTTTTTTTGAAAAAGGAAAAAGGATGGATAATGAAACCAACTCCCATAACTGTAAACTAGAGCCAATTGTTTACGAGTGGTAATTTCCCTATATAACAGGCAACAACTATTAACGTGTATATGAGGGTAGGCAATAGGAACTGTGAAAGGAATACTTTCTCTATCTAGAGTCCAAATTAATAGTAAAGTGTTTATAAAGTTTGTAATTAAGCAAAAATATTACTACGGAAAGCTTCTGACATCAACAATGAATTATTCTGACCTAGCAGAAGACTTTGGCTAGGGGATTCAAACCACTCCCCCCCGCACAAATTATAAAGGCCTTTTGCCTATAAATTGGATATATGCACAAGAGAAAGGCAGTAAGTCCCTAGTTGTCCGAAGACCTGGTGTGAGCAAATAAAAAATGTTAATGAGACGTCACCTGCTAGCAGTACAACTGGCCTCTGAAATGCTAGAGAGCGTTACCAAAGGCCACTACAGCAATACAGCAAAATATGGTCTCCCTGAGACAAACAAGACCCCTCCGAAAATGTCAGTACACCTCAACAGCCTGGAGATACTGTGCAACAGTGGCAGCCAAGTGTCATAATTAATATCCCCAAAACTATTTGGCTTATTAGCTCTCTCCATTGGGAATAACTCACAGCGATACCACAAGCTTATGTCCTCTGTGGTTAGAAATGTTATAAAGCCACAAACAAAGAACTTGTTCACCCTTTATAGAGAAACCACAGTTTGCGGATTAGCAGATCCATCCAAGCATCTGTGTCCTTATGCTCCAGCTTAGCTTTGACACAATAAGTGCTACTGCTTAAATGCCTGTACATCCAATAGCTTGGCTTTGTTAGTATGACTGAAAAGGGTATATCACTGTGAAAGCTGTCAATCCGTGAAGAGACCAAGCTGAACAGACAAGAGTCCAAATGACAACTCCAAAGAAAATGTAGACTTTTTTCTTCTCACCCATTTGTGCCCCTTTCCCAAAGCCAGGGAACAAACTGCGGGAAGAGGAGGCGTGGAAGATTGTAGGGCTGTGGAGAGATAGGGTGGAATCATGAACTATAGGAATATATCTGGACACCTGATTGATCAAAATGCCTGTGCATACAAGGTTCTCCAACTGGGACTATGGAAACCTGGGGTTTTGTTCAAAATTTGGACAATAGATACATTGCAAAAATGCACCAATTACTTAATTTATGCAATCATGAGTAACTATCATTGTTATCTGCAAAACAACTGTGTCATTGTATTGTAATCCTTAAAATAAAAATAAATGAACAAAAATATAAATATATAATAAATATATATAATATAAAAAAATAAAATATATAATATAAAAAATAATATAAACAAATATAATAAAAATATAAATAAAAAATAAAAATATAAAATATAAATATAAAATATAAAAATATAGTAAAATATATAATATAAAAAAATAAAATATAATAATAAAAAAATATAATTAAAAAATAAAAAATTATATGAACTACTAAGTAGTTCAATATAATTAATACAAGAGAGCACTGAAAGCAGCATCGGATTATTCTGCCAAGGAGATGCTAGCCAGGGGACCCAAGCCCCCCCCCAAAAATATAGGTTAGGCTTATTGCCTGTAAACTTGGGATATTTGGCAAGAAAAGAGGTGGTAAGGTCTGCCCCCTGCATGTCAATGACCCTAATGTAAACATGGGATGGATTGTGTACGGATTTGCATTACACAAGTATACAGTTGGTCTCTGGAATACAGAGAGTGTTACCAAAAGACCACTTGAACTAATAAAGCAAAGGTTAGTCTCCTTGAGTCAAGAAAAACTCCGCCACCAACATCGCTACAACCCCACTGCTTGGTGATACTGTGAGCAGGGCAGCAATATGTCGTATATCCCAACTTTATTTGATTATTAGCTCTCTGCCTTGGGACAAAAATAACTCCGAGGATGTTGCCACAAGCTTATACCTTCTACGATTAGGAGATATATATGCCACAGTAAGCCTTGTCATCTCTCTCAGGGGGAAAAGAAAAAGTAATTCAGGGATTAAGCCACCATCCAGACATATGTGTTATACCAAAGTAACCAACCAAATTAAAAGTAGAAATGTTTAAATACATATAAATATCTAACCGCTTGTGGCTTCATAGTAGGATTGGAAAGCCGGTCCCTGGGGCAATCGGGCAGCCCATGAAAGGAAACAGCCAGAACTGATAAGAGTCCAAAGACGAATCTCACAGAAACAAAGTAGACTGTTTGTTGCTTCTTGTCCACCTGTGCCCCATCTCTAAGCCTGGGGACATTCTGTGGAAGAGGGGGAGTGGATATTGTAGGAGCGCGCGATGGGTGTGAACGGTAAAACTATTGACATATAGTCTGGACACTATTGATCAACTTTGAAATTGACATTAAGCCCCTCCAGCTTAGATGGTGGGAGAAACTTGGGCTCTGTGGGCTGGGACACAACTGCTTGCAATTTGGTTTTATATGCAGGAATCTTGTGCTGGGAAAAAAGAAAGGAGCTAGATACTGAACAACTAACTGGGAATATAAAAATGCCAGTTTTATTTTTCAGTAGTTTAAAGTATTGGGTTGGCCCTTATATTTTTCTGAAATACACAACATCACAGTGTAACACTTCTTTTTACTTGTAGGACAATTTAAAAAAAGAATTAAGCTTAAATTTTTACTTACAAATAAGTAGAAGTCTTAGCTCCAGTCATAAAGCGTTAAAGAGCAAAGTTTTTATTGGGTAAAATTTATTTAGCAGGTTCTCAACTCTGCCCAACTTTACAAAAGTATAGGATATTTCAATGGCTTAGTGGAATTGTTTAGATTAATTAAATTTAGTTTAGTTTTGGTGGAAATGGTAATACAAATTGAAACCAATCGGGAATATAAAATGTTAATGGTCTTTATTTATAATTGTATCGGGTTAAGGTATACAAATGGCCTATATATTTTTTCTGAATAACACAATATCCATATCATTAACACTTTCTTTACTTGTAGGACAATTAAAGGAATAAGCTTAAATTTCTTCCCAAATAATAAGTACAGTCAGCAGAAACCAGTTTGGGTAAATTAATGAAAGCTTATGCTTTGGCTCCTGTTATGGGTATGTGTAATACAACTTAGGCATCTATAGGTCAAAACAAAAACCTAAAAAAAAAAAAAAAAAGGAAGAAAAAGGGAGAGGGGAGGTGGGGTATACTATCCTTTCTGGGATACAAATGGAAACTCTGTTTCAATCCTATTGATAAATTTTCAATTTTCTGATCTTAAAAATAACAATGGAAGGAAATTTTATGTTCCCACAGGTAAAAGTCAACCAATCTAAATGCCTGAAAACATACACTTATGGCTGTGCAGGATGAACTGGGGACTGTCAGAGAGAGGTTGACCCATCTGAACACTAAGGAATGAGGAACATTCAGACTGCCTGAGACACAGTCACTGAGCATCTCTCTGAATAATATTGGGATTGACTGTTAATAATGGATCCCTAAGCTGAGAAACCTTCCCTACCTCTCCCCCCCCTTTTTTTTTTTTTTTCGAAAAAAGGAAAAACAGGATGGTAATGAAACCCCCCCAAACTGTAAACTAGAGCCAATTGTTACGGTGGTAATTTCCTATAAACAGGCACAAAGTATTAATTGATTGATAGGCATAGGAACTGTGAAAAGATATTTCCTTATCTAGAGCCAAATTCAATAGTAAAGTGTTTATAAGTTGTGTAATTAAGCAAATATATGGAAAGCTCTGACATCAGAAATGAATTATTCTGCCTAGGAGATTTTGGCTAGGGGATTCCAAACCGCCCCCCCAAATTATAAAGCCTTTTGCCTATAAATGGGAATATGCAAGGAGAAAGCAGTAAGTCCCTGTTGTCGAAGACTGGTGTGAGCATGAAAAATGTTATGAGACGTCACCTGCAGCAGTACAACTGGCCTCTGAAATGCTAGAGACGTTACCAAAGGCCACTACAGCAATACAGCAAAATATTGGTCTCCCTGAGACAACAAGACTCCTCCAAAAATGTCAGCTACACCTCAACAGCCTGGAGATACTGTGCAACAGTGGCAGCCAGTGTCAAATTATATCCCAAAACTATTTGGCTATTAGCTCTCTCCTTGGAGGAATAACTCCAGCGGATGCCACAAGCTTATGTCCTCTTGTGGTTAGGCGATGTTATAAGCCCCAATAAGAACTTCACCCTTTATAGAGAAACCACAGTTTGGCGGATTAGCATACCATCAAGCATCTGTGTCTATGCTCACAGCTTAGCTGACACAAATAATGCTACTGCTTAAATCCTGTACATCCAATAGCTTGAGCTTTGTTAGAATGACTGAAAAGGGTATCACAGTGAAAGCTGTCAATCCGTGAAGAAACAAGCTGAACAGACCAGAGTCCAAAATGACAACTCCAAAAGAATAGAACTGTTTTCTTCTCACCCATTGTGCCCCTTTCCCAAAGCCTAGGGAACAAACTGCGGAAGAGGAGGCGTGGTAGATTGTAAGGGCTGTGGAGAAGGGGTGAATCATGAGACTATAGGAATATAGTCTGGACACCTGATTGATCAACATGCCTGTTGCATACAAGGTTTCTCCAACTGGACTATGGGAACCTTGGGTTGTCAAAATTTGGACATAGATACTTGCAAAAATGCACCAATTACTTAATTGTATGACATACTGAGTACATCATTGTTATCTGCAAAAACTGTGTCATTGTATTGTACAATCCCTTAAAATAAAATAAATGAAACAAAAAATAATATAATATATAATAATAAATATAAAATAAAAAATAAAATATATAATATAAAAAAAATATAAATAAAAAATAAAATAAATATAAATAAAAAATAAAAAATATTAAATTATATAAAAATATAATATAAAATATATAATAAAAAAAAATATATAATATAAAATATAATATAAAAAATATATATAAAAAATTATATGAACTACTTTAAGTATTCATATAATTAATACAAGAGAGCACTGAAAGCAGCATCGGATTATTCTGCCAAGGAGATGCTGCCAGGGGACCCAAGCCCCCCCCCAAAAAATAGGTTAAGGCTTATTGCCTGTAAACTGGGAATCTGCAAGAAAAAGGGGGTAAGGTCTGCCCTGCTGTCAATGACCAATGTAACCATGGGAGGATTGTATCGAGATTGCACTTACAAGTTACATTGTCTCTGGAAACCAGAGAGTGTTCCAAAGACCACTGAACTAATAAAGCAAAAGGTAGTCTCCTTGAGTCAAGCAAAAACTCCGCCACAACATCAGCTACACCCAACTGCTTGGTGATACTGTGCAGCAGAGGCAGCCATATGTCTGTATATCCCAACTTTATTGATTATTAGCTCTCTCCTTGGACAAATAACTCGAGGATGTTGCCACAAGCTTATACCTTCTAGCGATTAGGAGATATATAGCCACAGTAAGGCCTTGTCATCTCTCTCAGGGGGAAAAAAAAAAAATTAAAAAAAAAAAGACATATGTGTCTATCCAAAGTAACCTACCATAATAACTAGCAATGTTTAAATACATATATATCTAACGCTGTGCTTCATTAGTAGGATTGGAAGCCGTCCCTGGGCAATCGGGCAGCCCATGAAAGGAAACAGCCAGAACTGATTAGAGTCCAAGACGACATCTCCAGACAAAGTAGACTGTTTGCTTCTTGTCCACCTGTGCCCCATCTCTAAGCCTAAGAACAATCTGTGGAAGAGGGGGAGTGGTATATTGTAGGAGCGGCGATTGGGTGGAACGGTAAAACTATGACAACATATAAGTTCTGGACACTTATTTGATCAACTTGATTGAACATTCAAGCCCCTCCAGCTAGATGGTGGGAGCATTGGGCTCTTGTGGGCTGGGACCAACAACTGCTTGCAAATTGGTTTTATATGCAGGAATTCTGTGCTGGGAAAAGAAAAAAGGAGCTAGATATACTGACATTTGAACTAACTGGAATATAAAATGCTAGTTGTTTTATTCATAGTTAGTATTGGGTTGGCTCTATATTTTTCTGAAATACACAACATCACAGTGTAAACACTTTCTTTTACTTGTAGGACAATTTAAAGAATTAAGCTTAAATTTTACTTACCAAAATAGTAAAGTCTTAGTCCAGTCATAAAGCGTTAAAGAGCAAAGTGTTTATTTGGGTAAAATTTATTTTTAGCAGGTTCTCAAACTCTGCCCAAGCTTTATCCACAAGTTAGTATATTTTAAGGCTTAGTGGAATGTTTTTAGATTTTAATTAAATTTAGGTAGGTTTTGGTGGAAATGGAATACAATTGAACCAATCGGGAATAAAATAAAGTTAATTGGCTTTTTAAATTGTATCGGGTTAAGGTATACAAATGGCCTATTATATTTTTTTCTGAATAACACAATTCACATATAACACTTTCTTTTACTTGTAGGACAATTTAAAGGAACTAAGCTTAAATTTCCTTCCCAAATAAGTAGCATACAGTCAATGAGAACCAGTTTTGGGTAAATATAATGAAAGCTTATGCCTTGGCTCCTGCTTTATGGTATGTGTAATACAATTAGGCATCTATAGGTCAAAACAAACCTAAAAAAAAAAAAAAAAGGAAGAAAAGAAGAGGAGGAGGTGGGGTTATCCTTTCTGGGATACAAATGGAAAACTCTGTTTCAATCCTATTGATAAATTTTCCAATTTTTCTGATCTTAAGATAACAATGGGAGGAAATTTTATGTTCCCACAGGTTAAAACACCAATCTAATGCCTGAAAACATACAACTTATGGCTGTGCAGGAGTGAACTGGGGACTGCAGCAGAGAGGTTGACCCATCTGACACTAAGGAATGAGGAACTCAGACTGCCTGAGACACAGTCACTGAGCATCTCTCTGAATAATATTGGGGTTTGACTGTTAATAATGGATCCTAATGCTGAGAAACCTTCCACCTCTCCCCCCCGCCTTTTTTTGAAAAAAGGAAAACAGGATATGGTAATGAACCACTCCCAAACTGTAACACTGAGCCAATTGTTACGGTGGTAATTTCCTAATATAACAGGCCACACGATTATACTACTGATTGTAGGCATAGGAACTGTGAAAGGATATTTCTCTATCTAGAGCCAAATTCAATAGTAAAGTGTTTATAAGTTGTGTAATTAAGCAAAATATATTACTACAGGAAAGCTCTGACATCAGCAATGAATTATTCTGCCTAGGGAGATGTTGGCTAGGGGATTCAACCCGCCCTCCCCCAAATTATAAAGGCCTTTTGCCTATAAATGTGATATATGCAAGGAGAAAGGCAGTAAGTCCCTGTTGTCGAAGGACCTGGTGTCGAGCATGAAAAATGTTATGAGACGTCACCTGCTAGCAGTACAACTGGACTCTGAAATGCCAGAGAGCGTTACCAAAGGCCACTACAGCAATACACAAAATATTGGTCTCCCTGAGACAAGCAAGACTCCTCCGAAAATGTCAGCTACACCTCAACAGCTGGAGATACAGTGCAAACGTGGCAGCCAAGTGTCTATATTATATCCCAAAACTAATTTGGCTATTAGCTCTCTCTTGGAGGAATAACTCACAGCGGAATGCCACAAGCTTATGTCCTCTTGTGGTTAGGCGATGTTATAAGCCACAACAGACTTGTCACCCTTTATAGGAAACCACAGTTTGCGGATTAGCATACCATCCAAGCATCTGTGTCTATGTCACAGCTTAGCTTGACACAATAGTGCTACTGCTTAAATGCCTGTACATCCAATAGCTTTGCTTTGTTAGTATGACTGAAAAGGGTATCACTGTTAAAGCTGTCAATCCGTGAAGAAAAACAAACTGAACAGACCAGAGTCCAAAATGACAACTCCAAAGAAATTAGACTGTTTTCTTCTTCTCACCTCACTTGTGCCCCTTTCCCAAATGCTAGGGAAACAAACTGCGGAAGAGGAGGCGTGGGTAGATTGTAAGGGCTGTGGAGAGATAGGGGTGAATCATGAGACTATAGGAATATTAGTCCTGGAACACTGTTAAATCAACATGCCTGTGCATACAAGCTTCTCCAACTGGACTATGGGAACCTTGGGTTGTTCAAAATTTGACATAGATACTTGCAAAATGCACCAATTACTTAGTTGTATGACATTTGAGTAACATCAGTGTTAGTCTGCAACAACTGTGTCATTGTATTGTAGACTCCCTTAAAATAAAAATAAAAAAAATTAAAAAAAAACAAAAAAAATAAAAATAAAATAAAAAATAAAAATAAAATAAAATAAATGGAAATAAATTGTTTAGCCTCAAAAAAAAAAAAAAAAAAGAAAGGAAAAAGAAACAAGAAAAACCTCCCAACTGGAGAGATGACTCAGTGCAGGGACCCAGGTTCAATTCCCAGAACTGAAACACTCAGTAGATAACCCAGGCCCTCTGAGCCTCAGACTTTTCTCAACTCCCTGGCCCCAGCCCTTTCCCATCCTCTAGTCCTCTTCCACTCTCAGACTTGCCTTCTCCTTAATTAACTGTCTCTGTCCATCGCTATTTGTGTCTCCTTGTTTCAGTCCCTTGTTCCAGGACACAAGAACCTGGTGGATATCTCAGTGGCTGGGCTCCAGGCTCTGTTCAATGCCTATAATATACCTACTGATCCTGCATCAATTCCAGTAACTTTCCACCCTTGAGGTTTGTAAATAGGGCTTGCCCTGAGAGAGTTAAAGCATCCTCTCTAACCCCCAGTGCCTTGCCTGAAGTAAATGCTCAGTAAATGTTTGCCAACTTGAATTTCTTTCTCCCTGGATTAATCGGTGGCGGCGGGCGCAGGGAGCTGCGCCCTCTGGGGTGGCTGCAGTGCCCACAGGCTTCTTGAGTCATGTCTTGAAAGGCTGGGGAGCAGCAGCCCCCGCCTTTGCCTCTGACCTGGTCTGCTTCTTCAGCATGTTTATAGATATAATTACTGCGTGCTATTGATTTCCTGACAGCTGCCTTGATGTAACTATTTTACAGAATCAAGCTAATTTCATACATTGAGGGTTTTATGGTCTCTGGCAGACTCAACCCAAGAAGTCATTCCTGTTCCTCACTTTGTGCATTCACCCCTTCTCCACACCATAATTCTCTGCCCTTCCATCCCTAAGGCCAGCAGCCTGCAGTAGAATCCAAATCTTCTCCTTATGGTCCCATACTCAAGATCTTGTGACTGACTTTCCCTGGTGTCTGGGAGCACTAAGAATGCAGGAGAAGGCTCTGGTAAATTGGGTCCCAGTAACTCCGCCCCCTTAAAAACTAGAGTCTACTTTCTGATTTCTTTCTCTGAAGAAACCCTCCTGAGCTTCTGATATACTGTTTCCTGCATGCATCTACCTTGTTTCCTGCATGCATCTACCTAAGGACAATTTGCAGAGAGATCTAAGACACACAATGATCTCATTTAATCAGCATCTCAGTCCTGTGATTACATTGTTATGTCCACCTAAAGATGTGGAGAATGAATCTGGGACCGTAAAGCATTGGAATACAAAATATAAACACGGAGCCCATCATTCCTCATCTGAAGGCTACACCAGAATATTCTTCCTACTTGAAGATAAGGAGGTTCAGACTCAGGAGGGAGACATTTAGACCGCTGCTACTGAGCGCTGGACTCCCGCTGCAGCTGCTGTGCTGTGTCTTGTCTGGCTCCTCCCCCACCCCACCCCACCCCTTCCCTGCCCCAATGCTCAGATCTCCGTCTCACAGCCTGGTTTGCCGGGCTGTGCCTGGATACTCTCCCCTTTCTGCCTCACAACTCAGATCTATCCCTAGAGAACCTTTTCCAGTCCTCCTTTCCTTGGCAAGTCATCAGTGTCCCCTTCTTACTCTGAATAGTGGACGTACTGTGCATACTATGGGCCACAAATGCATGCAACACAGCATTTAATAAGCATGAGTTAGGACCCACTGGCCCCTGATAGTAGAATCCCTGAATTGGCTGAATCCCCGGCTTCCACTTCCCAGGAAGTGGAATACTAATTTCTTTATGTCCCAGTAGGCCCCATTCTCTCTTTGAGGAATGGCAGGCCTCCAGGAAAACAGTTCATCCCTAGTCCAGAGATGAGATCCGAGACCAGGGCTGGGCTGATTAACAGATTCGTGTGACCTAAGATGGTCCAGGGAGTGACAATAAGCTGCTCTGACTACAGGAAATGGTAAGGAAAGAGCTCAGAAGCAGAGAGAGTGGGCTGAGGCCAAACATCCCAAGCTGCAAGATCAAGCCTCGCCTGAAGCTAACGGAGCTCTTCTGCCAGATTTTTCAGCTACAAGAGCCAATTTGCTTCTCTTTGTTCAGGAGTCAGGATTTCTGCCCCTAAAGCGATCCTAGCACACACTTGAAGGTGGTGTTTGCTCTAATGCATATCAAAGCAGTGGCAGCATGACCCCTCTATTCAGTCTTTGAATTTTTATAAGGGAGTATACGAAAATACAATTAGCCCCATTGATTTTTTTATATGACTTATTGGATTTTTGTTTTATCTGATAACAAAATAATTCATGTCCATTAAAAACAATTTAGAAACTCAACCATGGAAGATTACTGCTAACAAACAAGATATATTTACTTTTATTTAATTATGTATGGTATGTTATGAAATTGGAATGGATGTCTGTGTGTGCGCGCACACGCTCACTTGTGATTTTGAATTCTGCTTTAGTTACTTAATGTCAACAGGCTAGCACAATGGAAAAGAAAAAAAGTGCTAGACTGTCAGGGTTCAAATCTTGTCTCTCTCATGAATATCTATGAGATCTTTAATAGGCTATGCAGCTTTTATATGTTTTGATGACTCTATAAAAACAACATAATGTGGGCCTGTGAATTGGCTCAGCAGGTAAAGGTGCTTGCCACACAGACTGACAACGTGGGTTCAATCCCCAGAAGCCACCTGAAATGGTTGGAAAGTTATCCTCTGACCTCCACAGGCACGCCATGGCACTTTAACACCATATACACACACATGTACACACATAAATAAATAAATAAATAAATAAATAAATAAATAAATAAATAGAAACTGAGATACATCAGCCACAGTTACATGATATTTCACTCTGTGGCTATACCACAGTTCATTTTAATCCAGTTGTATAGTTAGAATATCACATGCAGACAATACATACACACTCAAAAAATAAACTAATAAAATATTTTTTAAAGGTTGTTATTTGGATTACTACTTTGAGTTTGATGAAAAATTAGTCATTAAACAAATTGTGGCTTAGGATTAGGACAGAATTTCTAACAACTTTTGAAATAGACCTAAAGTTACCTCTGGTACTCTACAGTATCAAATATATGATCTTTATTTATAAATAAACAAACATATGCATCTCATTAGAATGCAAATTTAATGGCCTTTAATAAATAACAAAATTATATTATCTCAAAGAATTATTTTAAAATAAGTTTATGATTTATTAGTAGTAAATGTTTGATTCATATACCTATTTCATCAACCTATATAGCCGCATTATATAAAAATTTCTCAGATGCAAGGGGTTAAGAGTGGAAAATGCTTACTAAGCCTTAGTATAGTAATCTTTTTCCTAATAGTAATGAGGGTGTGATGTGATGCAGTAGTTCAATTTAAGGACTGTTATTTCCATTCCATAAAGTAAATTAAAATTACTGGGATTATGGTTGCTTCATAAGATTATTTGTAAAGTTTTAAATTTTATATAGTAGGAAATGATTAATTTCCCTTTCGAAATTATATATTTCTTAAAATTTGATCAGCTGAACTACAAAATTAAGAGTGTTTGGGAGAAAATGCAATTATTTAAAAATATTAGTTCTTTATTTTGTTAATTTGTAGGATATTACTATCTTGAAACACTCATAAAATGCTTAAAATCATACAGAATATTATAACCGGCCTAACACAGATTGTTTTGTTGCTGGTGTCTGTAATTATATCCAGTTCCTGATATCTAGTTTTGAATGTTTGTTCTTCTATTTTTTCCTATTAGACTTTCTAAGTCTCCTGCTGTGTTTCTAATTCAAGATTAGCTCCTCTGGGTTTTTTTCCTTCTCATTCTTTTCTTTCTCATTCTTTTGTTTCTTTGTGTTTTGAAACGGAGTCTTGGTCTATCTCTGTAGCCCTATGTTTGTCTGGACTTACACTGGCCTTGAACACATGCGATCCTCCCGTCTCAGTCTCCTGAGTGCTGGGATTGCAGGCACCCACTACACAGGGACGTCTCCTTTGTTAATATTTCGCTTCTTTTTGTTGCTTACTGAAATATTTGGATTAAAATTTTACATCTAATTAAAAAACAAGGACATTCAACAGGTGGATTTGCCTCCAGTATGCTCTGCACATAGGCTGCAGGTCTATTCCATGAACTTATTCAACAAAAGTTTTCTTTCCCATTATTGATGTGTCCTGTACCCAGTTCACACACTGCACAGATCTTCTGCCATTTTCTGATGAAATGTGCTGTCATCCTTCTAGAACTTTAAAAAATTCTCTCCTCACATTTTCTACTGCTTTGCTATATATAATAATGTATTTTGATATTTTGATTATCAAACACTATTTGGTATATATAGTTTTATTTTGGATTTTGTGTTCCATGAATATTGTGTAATTCTTTTGTGCTTCAAATTTTATTGTCAGTATATTAATATTGTCAATATTGGATTTTGTATATTCTTTCCTTTATATCTTTCACCCAGCCTGTTATTCTTAATCTTTCATTGTCAATCATTGCATATTAGATTCATATGTTATAAACAGCATGTGGTTGACACCTAATATTTGACCTAATTTTAGACTGTAATAACAGGAGACTGACTCACTTTTTCTATAAATTACATATCTGGACTTATTAACACAAATTTCTTTTATTATTTCTGCCCACGGAATTTTACTTCTGATATTTTTATTAATTTATTTTTATGTATGATTTTCTTTCCCTTTTCATTTCTATTTACTAAAAACATCATGAATTATTTTCTTTGATTTTTTTCCCCCTTAATGTCTTACATAGTAGCTATTAGAACATTTTAAATTCCTTTAGTGGCTCTCTTAGGTTTCAGAAAGTAACTTTTAAACTTTACTTTCTAGTAATCAATGTCAAAACTAAGGCATCACTTATCCTTTTCTCACTGTAAGATGAGGAACTGGGATGTTTCTAATACTTTCTACTCTTCTCATCTCTTTATATTTTGTAAATAGTATGGGAGCCAATGCTCCTGGGCTTCTTCATTTTTGAGAATGACTTTTCCTTTCTATCCGCCCCCGCCCCCCAGCCATGTTAACAAGAAGTATTTAGACTTATTCCATACCCAGAAGATCTCAAGCTGGGCACCAAGCTCCTGTAGGTAACCTCTCCATGCTCCAATTCTTCATTTTGATGCATATCTCTGTCAGCTGGAGTATAATCATAAGCATTTTGTTGAAGAAGGAAATAAGTCTGTTCCATGCTCTAAACACTTATATGGCTAAAAAAAAAAAAAAAAGGCTTATGTACTTAGTCCTCAGTCCCAACTTCAGTAAATTAAAAAACAAACTAATATGAATCACAGTTGCTTCTCCTCAAAGCTCAGAAGCCCTCTGTGCAGAGCAGGCTGTAACAGCCCCAGAACCACAGAAGTGCAATGCTTGTCAGAGGCCCTTAGGGACTGGAGCAAGCCTATGGGGTTCCAGAAGGAGGGAGGAATGAAAGAAGGGGTAGAGAAGGAAGAGAGGATGGAAAGTGTGATGGTTAATCCTGGGTGTCAACTTGATTGGACTAGGGATGAACAAATATGAGAAAGAGGTCTTCAGATTGGACTACCTCAAGCCGGATGGCCCACCCTAAATGTAGACGTTACCTTCTGCCAGCAGGCAGTATAAAAGGCCATGGCAGAGTGAGCTGGTCCCTTTTTTCCTGCAGCTTGCCTTCTCTCTCACTCCGTGAGTTTGTCTTGCTGCTGTGATCAACACTTTGGATCCCCGCATGTACTGAGATGGGCAGATCCCCTGGAATCCATCAGGCCTTCAGCACCAGACTGGAACTACTGAGACATCCAGCCTTGTGGACTGAGCAGTTCCCTGGATTTTCAGCCTCTCTGGTGTGGTGCAGCTATTGTTGGACTCCCATGAGGCAAATCAATAAATCTGTATGTAGATATATATTCGTTCTCTTGATTCTGTTTCTTTAGGGAACCCTGACTAATACAGATTATGGTACCAGGAGTGGTTCTAGAGAAGGAATGTGGTGGTTTGAGTGAGAGTGTCCTCCATAGGCTTTAAGTATTCAGACATTTTGTCCCCAGTTGGTGGCACTGTTTTGGGAGGTATTAGAAGGTGTGGCCATACTGGAGGAAGTACATCACTGGGGGTGGGCTTAGTAAGTTTAACAAGCCTTACCAGTCTTCAGTCTCTCTCTCTCTCTCTCTCTCTCTCTCTCTCTCTCTCTCTCTCTCTCTCTCCTTCCTGTGCTCATTGGAAGATGTGAACCTCAGTTTTCTGCTCCAGCTCCTGCCGCCATACCTTCCTGGCACAATGGACTCTAATTCCCTGGAACCATCAATCATAAGCTCAAATAAACTCTTCCTTTTATAAGTTCCCTTGGTCATGGTGGTTTTGTCACAGCAACAGAAAAGCAACTAATACAGAAGGAAAGAAGGAAGAAGGGAAGGGAAGGAAGGTTGGACAGAGTAGGGAACAGAGGAAGGAAGAACAAAAGGAGGAAATAATACATAATGCAGCTGATCTCAGGGTCCAAGCCAGAAGTGGCGTGTGCCACCTCTACCCATATCCATCTGACATAACTACTCATGCGGCTCATCTGTGTTAAATATATTTCTGTGTTAGTTATTTTCTTAGATCAAATATCTGAAAGAAATAATTTAAGGGAGGAATTATTTTGGCCCATGGTTTCAGAGGATTTCAGTTCATCATGGCTGGGAGGGCATGTAGGACGCCATGGCAGTGGAAGTGGCTTAGTCCACGTCTGTGGGAGCAGGTGGTGGCTGTTGCATCCAGGAGACCAACCAGGAACTATCCAGGGATAGTAACTTCCCAAGAATCCTCCATTGAGGCCTACCTCCTAAACGTTCTACAGACTCCCCATAGCACCAGCGGCAGAGGACCAAGTGTTCAAACACACGAGTCCACAGGAAACACTTCACATTTAACCCCTATACCACCTAAACACTAGAGGTCTAGGAAATTGTGTTTCCCTGGGTCCCCACTAAGAAAGCAAAGTGGTTTAATGAATGTGAAGCCTTATCTGGGCTACAGGCTGCCCTGCCGTCTTTGATATTTGCAGAGAATTTCGAAGACATTTTTACTTTTTCAGTCTTCATTTATACTTTTCCCTTCCCCAGTGCTTATCATGTTTAATCTTTTCATTAAAAAATTTTCACCAGACTATGTGAAAATACACTTCACTTCATGTTTCTTTTTGCCTGATATGTAGGCAAGCCGCGATTTCTTCAGTTGTGACTTTGACCATTGTTTCTGCATACATTGTCCTCTCTGTGTAAATATCCATGATTCCTAACTGGTCTCTCTTTTACCTCTTGTCCATACCTAGTATCTTAATATCACTATCATTTCTTTATTATTTTTCCCTACGAATATAGGAAATCATTCTTCCCATCGATAACTGCGGCTGTCATAGTTTTCCTTCCATGTCAATACTATTTATCCTCTTGCATCCAGGCATCCTTTACTCACTTTCATTTCACCTTCTTTTCCATCTCAGCCTTTTTTCTCTGTGATTTTTTTCCTAATCCTCTTTCCTTTTTCCTCAGGAAATTTATACTACCTTCCCCCATCTACCATTTATTCATCTCCAAACATGACATAAGTCACCCAGACAGGGTGGCTTCTAAGCAGGTCATGTGCCTTGCCCTTGGCCTTATATACTCTTGAATAGAGTACAGTTGTAGAGTTTCAGTGAAAGTACCAAGAACTGAAGTCTACCTTCGGTGTCCTGGCAGTACTCCACCCTGGCTTTGTGACCCATGAGGAATCTTCCCACAGGACTCCTGGTATAACATGCACAGGGTCTGGGACAGAAACACGAGTTCTGGGGTCATTCACAGCTTTGCTCCAGTCAACCAATGCTTGAGCATCATCTTATACACAGGGCTGTAAGGCATATGCACAGCGTCCACTGCAACTTCTGGGACCTCTAGAACTGGGAGCTGGAGGGTTCCCAGGTCTCAGCAGATAGCCAGGGACTTGATCGGGGCTCAAAGGACTTCTACCAACAGCATCTTCCTACAGCTCCCGCAGAGAGAAATGAAACAGATCCTCTGGATGACAGTGTAAATCTCTGCAACCCAAAGCCAGCCTTAGCTGGGTTCCAGGGTGGCTTCATGTAGGCACCATACAGTTGTCATGCAGCTTTCCTGAGCATTCTAAGAAACACACCTATAACACAAATGTCATGCTGTCAGGCTATGAATTTAATCCTCACAATAAAGGTTTTTGATACCCATGCTTACTATCTAAATGAAGTCAAAATAATCTCTCTTTTTCCCTTCTGATTCTTAGATGCTAAACATGTGCTTTCCTGATCATTAGTCAGGAGGTGTTGAATGAATGAATCAATATGAATGAATCAATGAATAGAGTAAGTGAGGAGTAACTTTAAGAAACCAACAGTGGGCCCTGGAAAGATGCCTCAGAGGTTAAGAGCACTGGCTGCTCTTGTAGAGGACCCAGGTTTGATTCCCAGCACCCACATGGTGGCTAACAACTGCCTCTTGCTCCAGTTCCAGGGGATCTGATGCCCTCTTCTGACCTCTGCAGGCATTGGACAACACGGACGCACTTACACACATGCAAGCATAACATAAAATAAAAATAACAAATAAAGTAGTTTTTAAAAACCAACAGCCTGCAGATAGGTTTTGCATGAAGGATGCTTGTACTCATGGATTATCACTTATAGCTAAAAATGAAAAAAAAAACTGAGAGAAAGTTGCAGGACAGTTATGGCAGAATGCATGAAAAAAAAAAAAAAAGTGGGGGGAGGGGGGAGGGAAAGGGAAATAGCCTAGAACTTGAATTGGAAAAAATGTATGAAATGCACAAAGCATCAATAAAAACTAATTAAAAAAAAAAAAAACCAACAGCTAAGGGGCTGTAGAGATGGCCTAGCAGTTGAGAGCGCCAACTGTTCTTTCAGAGGACCCAGGTTTGATCCCCAGCACCCACATGGTGGCTGAGAAACATCCGTAACTCCAATTCCAGGAGAACTCCAGTTCCAGGGGAATCCGACGCCCTCTTCTGACACAGGTGCACAAACCTACATGCAGACAGTACATTCATACACATTAAATAAATAAATAAATAAATAAATAAATAAATAAATAAATAATTTTTTAAAAAAACAACAGCTAAACCAATGCTGAGCACAACCATCAGAATTGGCTTTCCTTGTTCTTCCTCTTTCTGGGAGAAGGATACCGTGTGGATGCACTAGTCAAAGGAAACCTCTCCCGAGTTGACCCAGCAGAAGCAGACTGGACCTACTGCTCCAGCTGCACCCCTGCCAGTTCTAGCTGTCTATCCTGCCATCTCTCAGTTTCCATTTGATCTGGCCCCCACTGTCCACACAGGTCTGCTCTGTCCCAGTTCCTGGGTATAAGGTGCTTTGTCCTTCACCACTGTAGTGATAACTAACAGTCTTCCATTTGTGGGTTACCCATCTCCTCCTTTTAGTGGGAAAGGCTGGGAGTAGTGGATTTGCTGCAGGTCCAAAGACATTAAGAACAGAGCAAAGACTGGGGTCAGGATCACACACTTCCAGTGAAGAATAGTGTGTTCTGTAAAAATGGCAGACTGTCAGCCCCTGAGCATGTAGATATGACAGCTAAATACATGATCAAGGTGCCCAGGTGACATGGTGACAGGTGCCTCTGAAACAAATACCAGTTGGAATGTAATGAGGATGTAGCGTAACCAGCATCAAGTCCTGGGTAGGATGCCCTATACTCTACAAACTGTAGATCAGACAAGCAGCCCTTCTTCTGATCAGGGTCACCTCTGCACAGGGTCGGGTAATGAGTCTAGAGGGCTCTGAGGATGGAAGCTTCTGAGCTGATAGGGGAAGCTCTGACCATGCAGCAGGAGAACTGACAGGTAGCCTCGGGTCTTGCACTAACTAGCTATGCAATGTCAGACCAGCATTAACCTCTCTCAACCTTGACAGACTGCCCCATAAAATGGGATAATGATTTTTTTTTAATTCTTCCATTGAGACTCACCTAGTTTCCTGCTTCTGCATCCCCCTTGCCCACCCACGAAGCACCTTAACAAGCCACAAATGGAGCTTTGCCCAAGACTGTCAGCCAACTGCATCTTCAGTTAATGTGGTTTTTAGGAGTCCTAATTAATTAATGCTTCTAGCAACAGCTATGATGCCAGGCTGTGCGTCTAAGATGATGTATCCAGGCTGGGAAAATTGGCTCAGTTGGGAGAGTACTTTCCTTGGAAGCCTGAGGACCCAGATGAAAACACTAAGTGTGGATGTATGTACTTGTAACGTCATTGTTGGGGAGGCAGCGTTGGAGAGGCTCAGTAATTAGCCAGTCATCCTGGCCAAATTATCAATTCCCATATCACTGGATAATGGAGCTCAACTATTTCTACCACCCAGCGACATGGTATGATAGAGTACAGCACTCTTGTGTCTGTGTTGCTGTTGTTAGAAACAAGCCTACTACAATACCAGCTATTCAAAGGTAAAATACATTCAATATGTATAGTACATAACACTTGATAATAATGATAAGTTACTGTGTATTAGTCTATGTTCTTACTATATAGTTTTATTGTTTTAGCTTGTGCTTTTATGCTTATTTTGAAAAACTTGCTATAAAACAGGATGCTATGTCATGTCAGCTGCCACGTTATATTATTCTTCTTGACACAAATGGTCTTGGGCAGTGGCTGACCCACACTACCTGGGTGTGAGTACCCTTTGAGGCTCACACAGGGATGCAACTGCCTAAGCATGCACTTCTCAGAGCCTCCACCACTGTGAAATGACTTATGATTGCACCAGCATTACTTCCAATACCTACTTTCTGATGGGATGGAGATGACCCTCAAACATAAGTGGTAGAGTCATATGACACCACACTGGCTCTGTGTGCCCAAGACTCAGCTGACATCAGACTTTCTGAAGGCCTGGCTCTCACCTCTCATCCCAGGAATAATTTCTGCACTTCTGAATTCAACCAAAAAACACAATCCTACCTTGTACTCCGTGGATGGTTGTTGAATTCCATCTTCATTCCCCACAATGCAGACTGTAATACGTCCAGAATCCTTATGTCTTTCACAGTAGAGTCCATTTCTTCCTTTTCTGGTTTTGAGTCCAGGTCACTCCACCCCAAAGGTCTGCAGTCCTGCACAGGCTGGAGCTGGCACCTGTGGTCAACAGTTGTCACATGGACAGCTCCTGGTCTGGATGATCCCCCAGCCCAGGATGAGCCAGCCATCTACCTTCACTCACAAGCTAGCTCTGTGTAGTCCAAGTAAATCATTTGGTGAAACCACTCAACTCACACCTGCCCCCAACTTCTCCTTCACCTATGAGAAGCCAGTGCCAGTCACTGGTCTGATCACCACCTGAACTGACTGCACAGAAGCACTTTCTGTCTCAAAAGCAGATGGAGACCAAGCTCTGGAGTCCAGCATCCCTGCCTGTGAATTCGACTCTTCTGCTTCAACTATTCTTTTGTGGGTTTTTTCCTTATTTGTTGGTAAATTTTACATGAGTTACAAAAATTTTACAAAGACAACTATATGAGTTTTGTCAAATACATGCAGCCTTGTGTCCAACACCCCAATCAGGATGTAGGACACTTCCATCACCCTGGAAATCTCCCCCAGGCCCCCCTTTTAGTCCATTCCCACTTCGCCGAAGCAAACCTCAAGTCATCTTCATTGATCTGATCTGATCTTGAACTTGGACCCTTACAAAAGAGAACGTGGTCTTGGGTACGAGCTCCTTCTTGCGGCATGCTGCTTCTGGCCTTCACCGCTGCTCTCCCTGGCTGCTTATTACTGCCTAGTCTTCCATTGTGTATGGGAACAGGCATCATCTACTCTGGAATCTTGGGAAAGTCACAGGCTTCACTGCACACTCATTTGTTCATTTACTTAACAAGAATTTACTCCCAGACTCAGGTTTCTTTCCATATGATGATGCTAATGACCTGTGCTACTGCCAAGCATTTAACCAGGATGAGAAGTACCCTAGCCATCAGAGAGAACTTCAGCATCTCAGGGCTGTGTTCAACTCTCCCTTCTCTCCCTCAAGGGCTGGATGATTGTGGAGAAAATATTCAACCTTCGTGTGCTTTCTGTACTTCTCTGCAAAAGAATTAAATGAGGATTAAACAACTTCATGCTTGTAAAGTGCATAGGATAGTGTTTGATACATGGTAAGTACGTTATATATGCTACTACTACCAAATACATAGTGTGAACTGGTGTGGCATAATAATACTAAGTATATATACTAAGTCACAGATGGTGCTTGTTTTTGTTGTTTCTATGTTAGTCTTCATAGACCAGGGATGAAAACACTGCAGTGGAAGTCACCTGGGGGTTTGGTACCCTGAGAAATATATCTGACCTAAGGTGACCAACACCCAGTTAGCACTGAAAATCCCAGGAATTATTCTCTTAGTACCAGGAAAATGGAAATAGTTGGCTACCCTAAGCTGAAGCTCACTTTTATCTGTTAAGTGGGTATAATATCCTGTGCTGTCTTTCTCATGGGCTTACTCAAAAAAAAAAAAAAAAAAGAAAAGGAAATGATGTGACTCAAAGTGCTACAAAGATAGAGGAAATCTTGTTTTACTGGGTGTCTTAGTCTGTTTTCTATTGATATACAGAATGCCTGAGGCTAGAGAAATTTTAAAGGAAAGAGGTTTATTTTGGCTCGGAATTCTGAACTGCAACTGTGCAGCCGCATCCAGTTGGCTTTGCACCAACACACATGGTGGAGAGGCAGAAAGCAGAAGTTCTATGTGCAAATGCAGACACATGGGAGGATGTGACAGGATGACACTTAGGACTCATCTAAGCTCAAGAAGCCTAACTCTATCTCAGCAGGCCTGAGCCAATCTGGAGAGAGCCGACCTAGTCCTTACATAAGGTGTTGATCTACTCCTGCGGGTGACGTTCTGCTCATGGTTTTTCTCCCACTAGGCTCCATCCTTTAATAAGATTATAATTTGTATTTATATTTTAGCCATAGTACAATATTATGATACATTTTTACCATTTTCACAGTTGTGTAGCTTTTTAAAATTCTTTTTAAAGATTTATTTTATTTTTAATTGTGTATGTTTGTGTGTTTTCGTGTGCTAGAAGGTCAGAAATGTCAGGTCCCTTGGAGCTGAAGTTCCAGACAGTTGTGACCCACCCAATGTGGGGGCTCGAAAGCCAATTCATGTTCTCTGCAAGAGCAGAGTGTGTTTTTAACCACTGAGTCACCTCTCCAGCCCATTAAAAGATGTTTTAAATTTAGAAATTCATGAAGTAAATGTTAGACTCAGATTCAAATATGCTTTAAGTGTGTTTTCCTGCTGCCCCACGTCTTAAGCATCCCAGCACTTCTTAGCACCACGGCATATGAGTCTTTGGAGGTGACAAACTTCTTCTGAGTCATACTGTACTGTAAGTGGAAAGCACAGTAAATCTTGAATTCCATCTTTGAGTTCAAACTTCAAGGTCAGTCTTGATCCAAGCTTCCCTGCTGCCTCAAGGAGTGATGTCAAACCTGGGTCTGTCCCCAGGGATCCTACCCTCTCATCTGTGTGGCAGAGATACTCATAATTATCCCCAGGGATGGTATAAGATCAAATAGGAGAAAGTACTATCTGTAGCAAAAGGCACAATACAAATTAAACATCAATCAAGGTGATATGGGTTTCCCCCAGGCAGAACTCTCTGTCGAATGCAGTCTCTGAAAACTCTTCCCTTTGGGGCTCTGGTCCTGGGGGTCCTGTTGCCTGACCCCAAGTTGTCTAGGAGTCACCCCCATCATCCCTGAACATTCTCTCCCCTCCTGATTTCTTGGTCTTGGAGGTCCCTGCAACCACATGGACCTGAGTGAACTCCCCATATCCAGGCTGTGAGCCTCCCGCACACTCCTCAGACACCACCAGCAGAGCCAGGAACCACTGCCTGAATTAGGAGGCCTCGCTGGTAATCAGTGCACGCAGGCCTGAGGTAATAGAAGAACCCCCGATGCAATTATATATTGATTGTGAGGATTATGGCTGCTCCTGATTGCTTCTTATTGATACAAATCCACTGGGCTGCCTATTTGGATAAAGCTGAGTGAAAATGAAGACAGACTAGAAAAGGGAAGAGGGAGCTGTAGAAAGAAGGTGGCGGGACTGCAGCAGGACTGGCCACAGAGCTCAGGAACCCAGCAGTAGCACGGGAAAGCCCACAGCCTTGGGCTCTCACCACTGTGATGACTCACCTGGCAATCCTATGGACAAGATACAGGTACCATCCCTCATCGGCACCTCACTTCTTAGAAGTTCCAGATGCATGGGCTGGGATGACAGCTGTCAATAAAGTGCTCGTCATAAAAGCATGACCTCAGCTCAATTCCCCAGAACCTAGGCAAGAATTGCTTTAAAGCTGGGCATGTTGGCAAGCACTAGTAATCCTAACCCTGGAGAGACAGACACAGGCGGGTCCCTGGTGCCTGCTGGCCAGCCAGCCTAGTCTACTTGGTGAGTTCCAGGCCAATGACAGAGCCTGTCTCAACAGACAAGGTAGACAGCTGCTGAGGAAGGACAGTGGAGGCTGTCTTCTGACCTCCATGTGTGTACATACATACACACACACACACACACACACACACACACACACACACACACACTACATAGGGGCTGGAGAGGAGTCATATCTGGCTGCCTCTGTTCTGTAGCTATGGCATATTAGACAATGGAAGAGAACCAAAGGACACAAACCACTTGTGGAGGTCAAAGGGCAAGTGCAGCCACAATGCTGAGGGGTCAAAGGTCATGAGGCAAAGCTTGCTGAATCACAGGAGGTCTGGATATGGCCAGAGTTTGATGCACCAGCAAAGGAGAAACACATTTCCTAAGTGACTGAACACAGCTTTCCCCAGAGCAAGGAGTACAGTTATTCTGATCCCAAGACAAATTACTGAGTACTTCAATTATGCATTGATGTTAACAGGATAAACCCATTTGGCAGAACTGAAACATCATATATCCCATAGCCTTGGGAACCTGAAGTCTATACCCATGAGAGAATGGAAAGAAAAAGCCTGAAAAGCAGCTTGGCACTCATTGGAAATAGTTTGAATGTCATGGTCCAACTAAAATAAAATAGTTTTTGTGAGTCAGAACCCCTCACTCCATGTTGGGAACCACTGGCCTAGCGGTCTAGCTGTGTCAGGACACCATAGGCCTAAGGAGGCAAGCATGCAAGCAGCTACCAAGCACTAATCACACCTGACCTCATCCAGTCTGAACAAGTTTCTACACAGTCAGGAGGAACAAAAAGTCCCCTGCCCAAAGTGTATACGAACACCCATGTACCATGAATAAGCAGTCCCTACCATCCACAGATGCTGTTTGCTCCAGTTGATTCACAACCCCCAAATCAATGCACATAGGTAGAGAATGGTGTCAAATCATTGCCCCCATCATCCTATATGGTCTTCTCTGGAGTGTTTGGGGAAGAGAAGATAGCAGTGTATTATGTAAGGATGGACAGTTTCAGAATGTTCCACATTCACCATCCCAGTAGGAGACAGTGGGAAAAGAGGGTGTTGAGGCAGAACCCGCTCAAAGCCCTGCCCTCATCTTTTAGGAAAGGATACATCCTGTTTACAGAGCTGTTTCCTGGGCAGAAGAACTTACTTCATTATCTAAAAGCTTTTTTCTTTTAATTCTCTTAGTTAGCCTGCAGCCTCACAGTAAGCAGAGTGTGTCCTTAATGAAGCCAGTAAATAAGTTTAAAAGAAGGGGGAGGAACTGAAAAGAAACTTTGTGATCTACTGGGGAAGTTCAAAGCTCTGTAAATCCATTTAGCTTGCCGCTCTCTGTGCCCCACGCTCCCTAGGAAGAGGTCAATTCTCCACACCAAGCCCCTGTGATTTAAAGGAGGGACTAGGAAATACCCCAACTCAATTCAGGCCAGACATTGTTGACCGAGTACCTACCACATACCAAAGACGCCAAGAGTTACATAAGCCCGTGTGTGCGAAAGAATTTATTTTAGCACACAGTAAGAACACAATAAACACAGTAAGTGCTTTTCTTCTTCTCGGCTGTGGTTGCGTGTCTGTCAACTGGGAGAGTCACAACCACAGGAGGAAGCAGGCTGTTTGTGTACATCTTCTCCATAGGCTAAATACTGAACAAATCAGCTTTTTTATAATATTACTTCCATTTATTTTGCAAAAGACTTGCTGACAAGACACCGGCAGCATCTGAAATTTCATCTAGACAAAAAGGGCAGGGACCACGGGAGCTAGGAGCTCTGCTTTCTCCTCTGGGCTCCGCATCGCCTTCTGCCTACCCTCGCAAACCCACCCACATCCAAGCACATGTGCACCGCTGCGATAAGAGACTTTCAAAGGCCGCAATTTATCACCCTGGCCCGGGTTGCAAGAAGCGCATGTGTGCGAGCGTGTCTGTGTGCTTGTGTGACACACTCCCGCACACACGTACACCTGGAAAGCCCTGGGAAATGGAGCAGAAGCCCAGAGCTTACAAAAGGGAGGAAAGAGGCAAGGAAGCAAAGAAAGACAGCTGCTTGGCCCCCTCCCTTCGGTCGTGGCTGCAAGATCTGAGCCAGCTAACCAGTTAACAATATGATAAAGGACAGCAGGAAAGGAGGGGAGCGGCCAGCCTGCAGCCCCGATGTGGAATGAAGATAAACATTAATCACCTCAATCCCTTATGGGAGCTGGGGCTGTTCCTTCCTGCATTTGGTGGGGGATTTATGAAGTAGGTAAACGTGGATAATAAAATTAGCTCCTCCTCCCAGCATCCTCTGGGACCTTCACATAACCCTTGGCTACTCAGGCGGTTTCACCCCTGACCCCAATGTTCACAGTCTGTCTCTCTCTCTCTCTCTCTCTCTCTCTCTCTCTCTCTCTCTCTGCTCTAGCTCAGCCCCTCCCAGAGGCAACCTCTTCTCTTTGGAGGGTTCTTGGGACAGTGGAAATAAGTGAACACATATTTATGAAGACCTATTTTGTGCTAGGCATTTCTCTTTCCTTAGCTTAATCCTCATAGGAGTACTGGGAAGATATTTTTTTCTGGTTCTTAGCCCATTTGTGCAAATAAAGGAAACTAAAATGCAGATAAGTTATTTAGGTTTTGTTTTTATTTTCAGACATCACAGCTGGTCAATAGTGACTAAAGCACTCAAGCATAGATTTTTCTGTCTCTCATTTTTTAATGTCCAAGCTAAAATGCTTAACATGAAAAATCTGGCAAAGTTTGACAAATGTATACACTCAAAAAACACTTACCAAAATCAAGATAACAAACATCCCCAGTGCCCCCAAACTTTCCTCACAAGACTTTGTCATCCTTTTCTTCTGCCCTTCCTCTCCCACCCCTCCCAGTCAAGGGTGTGTTCACTTAGCCAAGTTTCTAGCACCAAGGAGCAGTTATTGTCTGGAACTTTGTACATATATGAACTCATAGCACATATATTTTATTGTCAAGCTTCTAGCTTTATTTATTGTCAAATTTCTAGCACCAAGGAGCAGGTATTGTCTGGAACTTTATACACATATGAACTCATAGCATGTATACTTTATTGTCAAGCTTCTGCCAGTCAGCATGATTATGTTAAAATGAAGCCATGTTGTGGCATGTACCCTTGTTTGCTCTTATTAATGAGTCAATGCCATCCTGTTAGTGAATATTTGGGCTGCTGCTGGTGTAATGCAAGTACACACACATACACACTTCTGTGAATGCTCACATTCAATCTCTCTGGATGATGATGATGATGATGATGTCATCCCATATTGCATGGGGGAGCATGTGTTCTATGGCACACATGTGAAGGTCAGAGGACAAACTGTGGAGTCAGTTCTCTCCTTTCACCTTTACATGGATTTCAGAGATCAACCTCAGATTGCAAGACTTGTGTCGCAAACACCTTTACCCACTGACCTACATGGCCAGTACCTCCAATCTTATGTAAAAATAAATAAATAAATAAATAAATAAATAAATGACAATCCAATATAAAAACTGGAGAAAGAGTAGAGCAATTAACCAGAAAGTTATGCAGATAGCAAATGACACATATGAAAACGTGCTTAAAGCACTGGTCATTAAGGACATTCAAGGACAATCAAGGAATGATTAAATTAGAAAAAACTAACTATTACAAGTGTTGGTGAGGATGTGGGGCAAGTGGATGTTCCTGCCCTGCTGGTGGGAATATAAAAGGATATGGCCACTTTAGGACACAACTGATGAGTTTTTCACAAACATAACACATGCTTGACATAAGAATTTCCACACTCTTAGCAGCTACTTGGGACACATGAAAGGCATGTTCATGTTTGTACAGGTACCTGCTCATCAGTGTTCAGTAGCAATTCCCCTTATAATGGGAATCTCTATAAGACTGTAAGTGATTCTGATAGTGTCTCATGTATGGAAACCATTGTGCTGGGTATCTTGGATGGCTGAAGAATATCCTCCTGCTACTCAACTGTACAGCTAGATCTCTGTACTCAGAATTTTATATTAGATTTAACAAGATACACATATTCAAAATAATATATCCATACTGAATATGTGTAGGCCTTTTTCTTGTCATATGCTAAACAATGTAACAACTATTTGCCCAGCATCTACCTGGTGACTAGAAGCCATCTAGAGATGAGTTCAGACACCTGGAGGACTATGCAGAGGTTATACGAAAAACTCTAGTTGAGCTTATGGTTCCAGGGGGAATTTAGAGTCCATCATGGCGGGGAAGAAGGAGCAGGAGCAGAAAGCAGGGTTTCACGTCTTCAAGCAGCCACAGGAAGCAGAGAGTGACTGGAGATTGACAAGACTTTAAGAACTCTCTAAGCTCGCCCCCAGTGACATGTTTCCTCCAGCACAGCCACACCTTCTAAGACTTCCCAAAACAGTGCCACCATCTGGGGACAAAATGTCTGAAGCCTATGGGAGGACACTCTCATTCAAACCACCACATACCACTCCCTGGCCCCCATAGGCTCATGACCATGTAAAATGCAAAATGCATTTAGTCCAACCTTAAAAGTCCCCATAGTCTTTACCAGTCTCAATTCTATTCAGAAGTCTACAGTCCAAAGTCTCTTCTGAGACCCAGGCCAATCTCTTAACTGTAAGCTCCTGTAAAATCAAAAAGACAAATTACATACTCCCAACATACAAGGGAACCGAATACACATTCCCATTCCAAAAGGGAGCAATAGAGGCATAGTGAGGAAATGCTGGACCAAAACAAGACCGAAAACCAGCAGGGCAAACACCAAGTCCAGTAGCTCCATGTGCGACTTCTGGGACTTGACTTCCAAAGGGCTGAGATGGCTCAGCTCTTCCAGCTTTGCTTGCAACATACATCTCTTCTTGGGCTGGTACCACTCCCTTGTAAAGTTCCCTTGGTAGTGATGGTTCTCTCATAGCAACAGAAAGTGACCAATACAATTAGTAAAGGTTTAGCCAGTGAGTGAAGAAATGCAACTTAGTGAATCTATGTGATGTTGGACAACTCACGTAACCTTTTTAGATCTCTACTTGCATTTGAGCTGTGACTCACAGTGTCCAGGTTTGTGGACTTTGATCTCAAAGAAGCCCTCCATAAACCTAACTCACCCTTCCTTGAAAGGGGAAATGTATCCTGTAGGACAGCATGTAGCCCGTAGCTTTCCTACCCAGGGTGCACTGTTCTCTCCTTTTTGTCAGAAACTTAATCACACAAGTAGGTGTCTACAGACAGACACACACACACACACACACACACACACACACACACACACACCTTGAAACTTTGAAATGTTAGTCTCTCCAAGATTGAGGGAACCAGAATTGCTATTCAACTGCTCAAAGCACAAAGCCTTCTGCTGCTTTGTAGCCCACACGAGGCTGCTTTTCACTTATCAGGATCTCTTTTGTCAGGAATGATTTCCTCATTCTGAATAACTGGCAAAATAAAGCTGGGGACAGAATTATCCACCTCCATTATTTGGAGATGGACCTGTCGTTTGCTGTCTCTACCCTCACCTGGGGCAATTTGGATCAAAAACTGTTTTCAAGGCTTCATTTATTACTACTCTTTAAAGAATTCACTCTTTGATTGAGAGCCAGGGGATTCCATGTTTTGCCCCTTCAAAATGTGTTCCCACCCCATGATCCCAGTGCTCTTTTTCCTTTTGAAAGCCCTGTTTACTTCGGAAATTCAGCAATTGCTCCCGAAGTTCCTTTGATGTCTATTGAATTTAATATATTTCTCTACATTATGGAAAAGCTATTTCAGCTTCGGTACCAGCATCTCCTTGATGTGCTGAGGGGGTTTTCGGTTGAGTCTTGTGTGTGTGGTTGTTGATTTGTGTGGTAGAATCTTTTTAAAGAATGATTTGAAGATTTCAGTCATTTTTTTTAACTTTGTTTTAAACACTAGCCAAAAGGTGAGCAAGCAATGAGATTGACAGCTCCTAGAAGTTAGAAATCTACACCAAGATAAAGATCATAGGAAGAAATTTGTTTCCTCCCTTCCTCCTTTTCCCTAATTCCATTGCCCCAGCAGTGGCTCCATGGAGAACCAACATAGACCATCTTTCAGCAGCATTGTGTCTATCAATGGACAATCAACTACCTACTGTGCTAAATGAAGTCTGGTACTAGGTGTAAAAGTCAAATAGATTAAAATGTAACTGAGAACAGAGGGCTGTATCTTTACAAGACAGAATAATGCATCCCCAAATTAGCAACTACTTGTGGAGTGTGCAAATGTGCTGTATTTGAAAAGAGGGTCTTTCAAGAGGTTGTCAAGTTAAAATGAGGTCATGCTTTATCCTGAACCCAGTGACTGATATTTTTGTGAGAAGAGGAAAACTCAGACAGGAACACATAGGAAAAAGAGCCCTGCCCCTCTGTTTTTACAGAAGATGACAGTCAACAAGCTCAGCCTTGATGATCCTAGCCAAGCAGATACAACCAAGCTTGGGAAGATGTGTAGGACTATACACATCCCGGTACCCAGCCTCCCTCGGGATCAATTCCTTGCTTCTCAGGGTAGGACCACAGGGTGCCTTAGTAATGCTTTTCTGGCTGCTTTCCCAGCTGCCTGAGGGCAGAATTCCTCACTGTGTTTCCCCGGCTCACTGGAGATCAATGCCCTCACCTTTGCATCCCCATGATGCCCTGTACAGACAGCACCAGAGAGGAATTCCAGAGATGTAGATAGACTGGCCTTAGAGCTAACTACAAACTCCTTACCCATCTTCCTCCCTTCTAGATGGGTCCTGCCATGCACATGGCCCTGGGAAGTGTAGAACTCAGAGTCTGCAGATAGAGACTGTGGGCAGGAGAAGGGGAAGGAAGACTCACAAAAGCCTCCAAAGAAACCCACTGAGAGGGAAGACCGGGATGCTATTATGCCCCAAGTCAGGAGGAGAAAGAATAATAAAGCACGTGACTTGTTTTGTGCAGGCACTCTCCTTCAAAGGTTCTCCCTGCCAGCCCCGTGCCCGTCTCTGCTGCCAGCCCTTGCGGGAAGGCTCAGAGTTTGCCTCCAGCTCCTCCTTTTCTCCATTACTCCAGACCTCTGGTGCTCGTGAAGAGTTGGTTGCCAAGCCTTTTTCAAACACACATCATTAATTCCACTATGCAGCATACGTGGGGCCAGGCATTTGCAAAAGGAGAGAAATACAGAATTCAGGAGCTGGGTTGCCACATGCGAAGACCATCAGGGAAGGCAAACCAAAGACAGCCTTTATGTTTTTGTTTTTCAACAGACATAAGGTCACGGCAAGCAGCAGCCATTAAGCTAATTAGACCCTCGGAATAAGAGAGAGGAGAGAGCTCTCCAGTTGGGGAGAGGGAAAGGAGGGGACAAAGACAGTAATTGAAGCCAAATAATGAATATTAAACTCTTGTAAGTAATGTTTAATTAAGTTATCCTGCCACCGAGGCTTTTTGCAAATATTACCATGGGATTCAAAGCAGTACATTAAGTGCCCAGAAAAGTCACAAAGCAGAGAACGAGGGTTGCCTTCCTCCCTCCTGTGGAGGCAGCTGTTTCGTTTGGTTCTGGATTCCCTTAGGTGAAGGCTAAAGAAGCCACAGAAAGATGAGGTCCTGAACCCCTGCTTCTACCCACTCTACACAGCTTCCTCGTTACACTGCATGGGACAAGGTACAACTGAGAACTTCTATTTGTCCAGACTCTTATGTGAGGTGGGCAAGGAGAGCAGACAAAGAAACAAGCAGCTCAACAGATAACATAGACTTTATTCTGTAAAGGACTTGCAGAAGGGGGAAGGGGAGGTGTCTAGAGCAAAAATTGGAGCCTACCTTTTGCCTACAGGCCAAGATAGTTGTAGGTCAAAAGAAAAGGGGGGAGGGGTGGAAGGAGAATGAAATGTTTCCTATTTCCGTGCTAGGTCAGCCATTGCTAGGGGCAGATAGAGAAACGGGATATGTGGTAAGTTGAAGAGTATCAGGCAACTGATAAATATCTTTTGTGGCCAGTTTTTACTGGGGATTGAAAAGGTAGAAGGGCAAGAATCTAAAAACAGAGATTCAGGAACTGTTACTGTTTAACCAAAATGGAGCTGCTTTACACGATGGCATGACCATGGCTGATAGCTTGTACCAATGAAGAACAGCCAGCATTTGAGAAAAGATGCTTCTGAAACCTTAAATCAGCTGAAGGCAACTTTGGGGGAATGTATAAAAGTCTTCTTATATGTGAATTCAATGGGAAATTGGCAAAAGGGTATGAACGGGCAATGTATAGAACAAAAAAAGTAATCCAGTGAGAATATGGGAAAACAAGATTGAAATCATGAGAAATCAGAAACAATGTACTATCTGAATGTTACTCTTGCTGCCTTTGGAGTCAGTGCATGCACCCCTGGCAACCTCGACATGCCAGGCTCAGTCACCTGTCTACAATAAGCCAATTAAAAGAGCCAAGTTAATAGTGAGAAGTAGAAAAAGGAGCTGCATTTAATGTGGACATGCAGAGCAAAGAGACGAGGGGTCTAGTGACCCTTTGCTTCAGGGTCAGAACGTGAAATTAAAGCTTAAGCGGAATTCTGCATATCCCAACAGTCCTGGTCCAAGTGTGGTCCTGCAGTCATTGACCCACCGTGGTCTGGGCATCAGTCCATCCTGCAAGGTGATCTGACAAGTTGTCAGCACTAGGAAATCTCTTTCTGGGATCATGTTCCCTCTCAGACAGGTACCAGCCTTCAGCCTTTTCCTTCTCTCAGCATGTGATTCCCAGGGGGGAAATTCTAGCTCTCTGGGGTGCCTTGTTTAATATCCCAATAGCAAGGAAGCAGAGACATGGGTGTCTTTTTAGAATGCTCTCATTCCTTTGGCATGCTAGTTACACCGCTATGTTTCATACCACCAGACAAACACAGGTCTGATGACATTTGTATTGATGAGGATACAGACGGACAGGAATATGTCCTTAATACAAACATGTGCCTTAACATCAAAGATCAGTACAGCAGCCTGCACAAAGCCCCAAAGGTGTTTACACACCCTAGGACCCAGGACCCCCGTAGACTGTAATTCTAGATTTTTAGAAATGTGACAGATACATGCAAGGACAACATTTTTATGTAGCAGAATTTGGAAACAAACTAATGTTGATTGGAAAGTCAATGGACCTATTAACTGGGGCATATATATATATATATATATATATATATATAATTAAGAAACTAGCAAAAGATGTATCACAATGCTAAATCTTTTTAAACGTGATTTTAATAAAATCAAAAAAAATACCAAATGAAGCAGCAGGAAGATTCATGCACCATGATGCAATTTATGTGAGGTTTTTATATTCTACTCATGATATTTAGGCTCTTCTTCTCAGTAGTCAGAATGTACAGCCCACCCCCCATTGGCCCACTGCACAGAAGATTTAGTAACACATACATATATGTTAAAAATGAAATGCATGTTAATAACACCCCACGCAAGGCAGAGGCTATCTAGGGCAGAGGTCAGAGAAGTCTCTGAGGATAGCATCCAGAGCTATTCACGGGCATCCATCGCATTCAGCTATAAACTTTTTGGCACGTTTTAAATGCTTCATAAAATATTTAAAAGTTAGAAACTATCACATTTTTAAATAGATATAAATACATGTTGTTAAGATTGTAAACACCCTGAATTCCTGTGTTTCTCTCCTCTTGCAAGTGCCTGCCCCCCAAGGCCTGCACAGTGGAACTAATGATGTGTGTTTAAAAAGGGCTTTAGCCAAATCTGCACAAGCTCCAGAGGACTGAGGCAGTGGGAGAGGAAGGAGCTGGAAAAAAACTCTGAACTTTTCCACAAAGATGAGCAACGAAGACAAACAGGAGGCTGGCAAGAAAAGGCTTCAAAGGAGGACACCTGTACACACCGAGCCAAGCACTTCTTGTTCTTTCTTCCTCTCTTGGGGCAAAACAGCATCCTGGGCCTCCCTCTCAGTGGGTTTCTTTGGAGATTTTTGTGAGCCTTCCCCTTAGCCAGCCTGCAGTCCAGATCTTCAGCCTGTGGTTTCCAGCTGTGCAGGACCATGTGCAATCAGGGAATGGTGGAAGGCCAGACATGAGGGATAAGAACCCTGAGGTGTTCTTATGTGGAACTTCCTACCAGAGTGCACCTGAGCATCAGGTGAACTGGTACCTGCCCTCCAACTAATCCACATCTGACCACCAAAGCCAGACCAGGCAAGTAACATGGTAATCCTCTCATTAGTCCTAATTAGCCAAAGAACTCTAGGCTAGGAGGGAGACCCCCACAGGCAGAGAAGAAGAAACTGTCTCACCAAAAGAACAGAGGTTAACCCGAAACCCTCCTCTCCATCGCATTATGGATATTATTAGATATACAACCCCATAGTTGCCAGAAATGAGGACTTACAGAAGCCTCATTTTCTTGTCAGAGCTGAGAACACATCCTCAGGAATGGCAAAGAAGACTCCTGGCAGAGACAGAGGGAGCAGCAGCAGAAAGCAGAGGCAGCCATAGAAGCACCTGAACCAGTTTAACATGGATTTGGACTGGAATTCCTCTCAGAAGAATCACAGAAATGAATGCCTATTTTTGTAAAGGACTACCATGATAAACTCATTTACCAGATGTTAAACACTCATAGAAAAGTGTTTCTTTCTCAGAGAGTGGCATTACTATTTTGCTTGTTTATTGAAAAAGTAAATAGACCAGGCAGGAAAGCTAGTCACTGTGATATTAGTTTAGTATGACCTGGGGGCGGGGGGGGGCTCACTTTCTCCCCAGGCATTAATAACCCCAACTCCATAATTAGGAATTGGTCTAGGGTACAGCCGACTATAGCTTATGTTGGACCTGTTTCCTACAATGGTTCAGGCCACAAGTACTACAGTGAGAGAATGGGGGAGCAGGGATAGACCACACAACCTGCAAAACATCAAATATTTACTGTGTGCCTCATGAAAGGAAACTCTTGCCAGTCTAGAATGGCAATGTCCATGAGAAATACAACGCAAGCGACATATAAAATATTTAAGTTTCTAGCAGATACCTTCAAGAAATTTCTTAAAAAGAGGTGACAAAAACATTAAAAGAACATATTGCATTCGATCTAACCCCAAAGTATGATTGATCTAAGTAATTTTTTCTATTTTTTTTACATAAATATATTTTTATTTTTTTGGCAAATCTAGACCCATGTTCCCGCCCATTCTCCCACCCTGCCAGAGCTCATGCATTCTGCCAAACATGCTTTTCATCTCTTTCTCAGTCTTTCTCAATATTCTCCATGAGGAAGTTGACTGTTTTGAGCAGAAGTTTACTGTTTCAGTCAGTTCTTTGATGCAGTCCTTTCTGTTGTTGTTGTTGTTGTTGTTATTGTTGTTTCCAATATGCATCATGCCCAACTGCTTTGGAGAAAAGCTCAGGGGGCCCTACACAAGAAATACTTTCAACTAGGTAATTGGCACTAGCATCCACAGATGAGGGATACCATTTGTCATTTGTTTTTCTGGGACTGTGTTACTTCACTCAGCATGATGTCTTCTAGCTCCAGCCATTTTCCTGCAAAGCTCATGATGTCGTCTTTCTTTACTGCTGCATAGAACTCCATTGTGTAGGTGTACTACATTTTCTCTATCCACTCATCAGTTGAGGGGCATTTGGGTTGGTTCCAGCTCCTTGCTATTGTGAAGAGAGCTGAAATAAACATGGCCGTGCATGTATCTCTGCGGTGGGATGAGTCTTGAGGGTACATGCCCAAGAGTGGTATGGCTGGGTTGGGTGGCAAGTTCATTCCCAAGTCCTCCAAGGTTCTCCACACTGCTTTCCATAGTGCGTACGAGTTTACATTCCCACCCGGCAGTGGATGAGTGTTCCCTTTCCCCACAACCTCCCCAGCACTTGGTATCATTTGTTTTCTTGATCCTAGCCAGTCTTATTGGAGTAAGATGATACTTAAAGTGTTGTTTGATTTGCATTTCCTTACATAATTAGTGATGTTGAACACTTCTTAAGGTGTTCTTCTCAGCCATCTCTAATTCCTCACTGTGAAGTCCTGTTCAGCTCTTTGCTCCATCTATTGAGTGGGTCTTTGTTTTCTTTTTCTTTGTTTTTTGAGTAGTTTATATATTCTGGAAATCAATGCTTTGTAGATGTATCTGCAGTGAAGGTTTCCTCCCACTCTGTGGGATTTCTCTTCACTTTCTTGATGTTTCTTTTGATGTACAGAAGCTTTTGAGTTTAACGAGGTCCCCTTGTCAATTGTGACCTTAATTCTTGCGCAGACTGCTGTCTGATTAGAAGTCTTTTCCTACACCTATGTCTTGTAGTTTCTGCCAACTTTTCTTCTATCACCTTCAGAGTTTGGTGTTTCACACTGAGGTCTTTGATCCATCGGAGTTGACTTTGTACAGAGCGAAGGTAGGGTGTAATTTCATTCTTCTACAAGTGGTGATCCGTTTTTGCCAACACCACTTGCCTGAAGATGCTTATTTTCTCCATTGTGGCTTCTTGGCCCCCTTGTGAAATATAGATGGCTGAATTTTATGTGCTGAGATTTTGGATCTTCAGTTTTGTTCCATTGTGTCAACAGGTTTGTTTTTGTGCCGTACCAGGCTGTTTTTATGACTGTAGCCCTGTAGTATATTGAAATCTGGTATAGAGATCCCCCCTGTGTAGCTCTTTTCGCTCAGGGTTGTTTTGCGCTACTCGGGTCTTTTGTTTTTTCATAATGAATTTTAAGGACTTTTGGTTTTCCAAGCCTCTGAAGAAACTCTTGGGGATTTGTGGAATTGCATTAAATCTATACAAGAGTTTCGGAAAGAATGGACATTTTTACAATGTTAATTTCCCAATCCATGAGCATGGGAGGTTTTTTTCCATCTTCCGATGTCTTCTTCAATTTCTTTCTTTAAAGGTTTAAAATTTTTGTTGAAGAGATCTTGGTGTCTTTGGTTAGGTTTGTTCCTAGGATTTTATGTTTTTTGAGGCTATTGTGAGTGGGGAAGGTCTCTTTGAATTCTTTCTCCAGTTGCTTGTTCTTGGTGTAAAGAAGGACATTGATTTTTTCAGGTTAATTTGTATCCTGCCACTTTGCAAGCTGTTAATCATTTATAGAGAGTTTTCTTGCGGTGGATTTTTAGCATCCCTTAAGTAAACAATCATATCATCAGCAAAAGGGACAGCTTGAGCCTTCCTCTTTCTACTTAGTACTACCTTTAATTTCCTTTTCTTGTCTTATTGCTCTAGCAAGCGTTTCAAGCACATATTGAAGAGGAGTAGTGACAGGGGGCAGCCTTGCAGAGTTCCTACCTTTAAAGGGAATGTTTCTGTCATTCCCCATTTAGATGATATTGGCTGTGGGTTTTCCTGTATATGGCTTTGATTATATTGAGAATGTCCCTCCAATCCAATTCCTTCTAGGCACTTTAAGCATGAGGGATGCTGGATTTTGGTCAACGGCTTTTTCAGCATCAAGAGATGATGGTAGTGGTTTTTGTCTTGATTCCGTTTCATTGTGTAGGAGATGGTTTATTGATTTTCATATGTTGATCCATCCCTGCATCTCAGGTATGAATCAACTTGATCATGATGGAATGACCTTCTTGATGTGGGTCTGTATGCGATTGTGCCAGTATACTGTTTAGAATTTTGGCCTATCTATGTGGTCTCTATTAGGGGAGGAACCTGGTCCCATAATGTCTCCTTGTTTTGTGTGTATTTTGCCGTGAGTTTTCCAAGTGTAATAGAGTTGATGCTGGCTTCATAGAAGGAATTTGATCGGAGAGATTCCCTGACTGATTTTATATCGCTGTCTAAAAAGTTTCAGGTAATAATGGTGTATAGGTCTTTTTGAAAAATGTTTATTAATGTAGAATTTGGTCATGAAAACCGACTGGGCAGGTAGAAGCTTTTTCCTTGATGTTGGGATGTGTGGCATACTACATCCTCCTATTCATTCATATTGTTGATGGTACTGTGTCAGCTGCTGAATTCTTCTTCTTGGTCGATGCTGTGGTGAATTCCCAGGATTTCAGAATATTCATCCAATTCTTCTAGGTTTTCAACTTGGAAGTATAGGTTGCTTGAAGTATTCCGTATGATTTTTTTGATCTTTTTCCTTGTCTGTTGTGGATATTTCCCTTTCATCACGGATTGTATTGATGGAGTTGTTCCTTCTTTTTTTGGTTCTTAACTGGGCTAGAGGTCTGTCTATCTAGTTTATTCTGTACAAGAACCACTTTTGGATTATTGAGTTCTTTGTATTGAATTTGTTTTTGTTTTTCTATTTCAATTTGATTTCCTGCTCTGATTTTGTTATTTTCTCCTGTCTGTTGCGTTTTACATCTATTGTTGCCTCTTCAAAAGTGCTTTTAGCTGTTATGTTAGATCATTCACTTGTGTTGTCCTGTTTTTGTCTTCTAATGTAGGCACCCAGGGCTATTTACAACTCTCTATTAGGACTCGCTTTTAAGGTATCCCTATAGGTTTTGTTGTGTTGTATTTCAATTGTCATGTCAGTTCAGGAATGCTTTTATTTCTTTCTCATCTCTTCCTGTGACCCATTCATTTATTCAAGAGTGGGTTTTTTAGTCATCCATGTGTCATTGTGAGCAGCTGTAGGACTGTTCCTGGTGTTGATGTGAGCTTTCATTTGCAAGCTGTGTGGTTGTGATAGAAGGCATGAATTAAATTTCACTTTTTTAGTTTGGAGGTTTTTCTTCGTGTCCCAGTAATGTGGTCGATTTTGGAGAAGTTACCGATGGAGGTGCCTGAGTACAATGTACATTCTCTGTTCCATTGGATGGATTTCCTGTAGAGGTCTCGAGGTCAATTTGGTGTATCTATCGTTCAGTTTCAGATGTCATTTCTGTTATTCTTTGTCCTTGACCTATCCAAAGGACTTCAGTGGGAGGCATTGAAATCTCCTCGATGGTTTACTGGGTGAGTTGTGTGACTTGTGTCTGGATAATTGTCTTTATAAAGTTTGTTAGATTTTTTTTAATATATATCATAATTGTGAAATCTGCTTGGTGAATATTTCCTTTGATAAAATGTTAATGGCCTTCTTTGTCTCTTCGAGTTCTTTTACTTTGATAGTCTGTTGTTGTCTGGTATTAAATAGCACACCTGCTTTCTTTTTGGTACATTTGCTTGGAATCATTTTTCCATCCGTCTCACTTTAATGTGGTGCCTGTCTTGAAAGGTAAGATGTGTTTCTTGTTAGACAGCATATTGATGGATTGTCTGTTTCCTTATCCAATCTGCCCAGTCGTATTGTCTTTTGATTGGGGAATTGTAGTCCCATTTAATTATTTAAGGTTTATGACTGATTAGGTTTGTGTTTGCTTCCTTTTGCTTTTTATCAACTTTGCGTGTTTGGGTTTCGGTTTCTCTTCTGCCATGTGAATGATTAGTTGATTTCTCTTTCTAGGATACCCTGGGGTTGGTTGCTCGCTTTCTTCTGCTTTTTGATTGCTTCAAGTATTCTCTGAAGGGTTGGTTTTCCGGACATGATTCTTTCAAGTTGTTTTGTCCATGGAAGGTTTTTTCTCTCTCTTCAACTATAGATTGACATTTTTGTTGGGTGATATAACCTGGGTTGGATCTTTTTTCCTTACACTGGGAATGCTTTGTCTAGTCTTCTTGCTTTCATCAGTTTGCATTTGAAGAGTCAGTTGATGGAGTCAGTTGTAATTCTGATAGGTTTTTCCCTTATAGGTCACTTTGTTTTTTCTCTTGTGGTTTAATGATTTTTCTTTTGTTTGTGGGTGGGTCTAGCATTTTACTATGATGTGGCATGGAGAATTCTTTTCTGATCTTGTCTGTGTGGAGTTCTATTTGGCTTCTTGTATTGTATTGGTTTGTCCTTTTTAGTTTGGGGAAGTTTTCATCTATTATTCCTGTTGAAGATCTGATCAATACCATTCTCTTGGGATATTCTCCTTCTCTATTCCTCCTAGGAGGCAGAGGTTTGATCTTTTCATAGTGTCCCACATTCCTGATTGTCCACTTTTGTGTAATTTTAATTTTTCATAATCTTTCCTTGAGGTCTTTAGTTGTTCTGTGTGTATCTTTCCAGGTTTGAATATTTTGTTCTCCTTCCTCCATTCTGCTTCTGAGGCTTTTTTCCATTCCTTTCCTCTTGATTGAATGAGTGCTTGATTTCCTTTTTCATTTCCTCTTCTGATTTCTTTAGTATTTCTACTTCTTTTTGGAGCTTCTCAATCTCTTCTTCTAGCTCTTTGCTTTCTGGTTGGTTTCTTATCTTTTTCAGCATGGGATGATTTTTCAGTGTTTCACTTCCTTCCAGAGCTTGTCATTCTCTCCTCTCTAGGTCCTTCTTGAGTTCTTCATTCTCTTTTCTAGTTCTTTGATTTGTTCTTTATAATCTTTGTAGTTCTTTAAATATGTTCCCAATTGTGTTTCTGATACTGTGGCCTGGGCAATCCCCAGAGGGATCCCACTGCAGGAGTCTTCTATAGGGTTGGTAGAGCTTGGGCCGGGATTATCCTGCCCTTTTCCAGTGTTGTCTCTTCTTTGTGACCCTGGCATATGGGCTTCTCCTTTCCTGTGTTTCCAAATGTGAGCTAAATGCCTCTTCACTTGTGTTGAAGGTTGCTTTGCTTGCCTCCTTTAGACGCCGTCGTAATCCCAGTTTGGCGGGGGGGCGGGGGATCTTCTAGCCGCACGCCCTGGTACTTTCTGCTGGCCTCAAGAGATTCTAGATCTGAGATCTCAAGAGTCACACACCCACCTCTTACTACCAGCTGGGAGTATAATCCACCCCACAGCCACAAAGCCAATTAAAGCCAAGAGACAACTGGATTAATGGATCAACAATCAGCCTTGCTTGATCTGGCTTACACTCCTTGAGTTCCCCTACCCTGCTTTCCTTGCACTTACCTTCCTGCTTTAGTCCTCGGGGAGATCTCAGATCTCTATTTTTATTTTTATAATGCTTTATTGATGCTTTTCGGTATTTCAGACATCATTTCTCTTTCAGTTCTTAAATATGATTCCCCTTCTCTTCCGCTCACCCCCCCCACCCCAGACATTGCATTCCTGCCATAACTGTCCTGCATCTTTCTCTCGGTCTTTTTTTTAATGTTTAGCAATTCACAATTTCCTCTTTAATTTATATTTACTCTAAAATAGGAATCCATACTTTCCACTCATAACATAATATGAGTCTGGGCTGGAGAGGATGGCCTACCGCGTTGAGGAGCGCTGACCGCTCTTACAGAGGACCGGGGTTCGATCCCCCAGCACCCACATGGCGGCTAGACCCGTCTGAGACTCCAATTCCAGGAGAACTTCCAGTCCATGGGATATCCTGAACAACCCTCTTTAGACCTCCGTCGCTGGCACTTTGCACGACCGGGTGCAGCAAATACCTACATGCAGACAGTACTAGCCATACATCATAAAAAATTATTAATTTAATAATTAAATTAAAAATTATAAAAAAAAAAAAAAAAAAAAATAATTACAGAGTCTGAAAGTAAGTGCTGGATCAATTCTAGAGCTGATTAAGAGATTTACATTGTAACAACACAGTTGCTTGCAGATAAACAGAAATATAACAATAATGTTCAGCTTGCCTTTCATCTGGGGATTTGGTGTCGGCATCCACAAATGAGGGAGACCATTCACTGCTTGTTTTTCTGGGACTGTGTTACTTCACTTAGCATAATGGCTTTGAGGTCCATCCATTTACCTGCAAAGTTCATGATGTCATCCTTTTTTACCACTGAGTAGTACTCCATTGTGTAGATGCACCACATTTTTGTCATCCACTCGTCAGTTGAGGGACATTTGGGTTGGTTCCAGCTCTTCCCTATTGTGAAGAGAGCTGCAATAAACATGGATGTGCATGTATCTTTGTGGCAGGATGAGTCTTGTGTGTATACCCAGGAGTGGTATGACTGGGTCAGGTGGTAGGCTCATTTTGAGTCTTTTAAGGTTTATGCTTTCCATAGTGGTTGTACAAGTTTACATTCCCACCAGCAGTGGATGAGTGTTCCCCTTTCCCCACAACCTCTCCAGCATTTGGTGTCTTTTGTTTTCTTGATTGGAGTGAGATGATATCTGAGAATGGTTTTAATTTGCATTTCCTTAATTATTAATGATGTTGAATGTTTTTTAAGATGTTTCTCAGCCATCTTTAATTCCTCATTGGTGAAATCTCTGTTCAGCTCTTTACTCCATCTTTTGAATAGGTCATTTGTTTTCTTACTTCTTTGTTTTTTAAGATGTTTCTCAGCCATCTTTAATTCCTCATTGGTGAAGTCTCTGTTCAGCTCCTTACTCCATCTTTTGAATAGGTCATTTGTTTTCTTACTTCTTTGTTTTTTAAGTAGTATATATATTCTTGATGTTAATGCTCTGTCAGATGAATCACTTGGTGAAGATTTTCTCCCACTCTGTGGGTTTTCTCTTTAGGAGATACTTTGCATTCTTGTTCTTAAGACTAAGTCATGCAAATCAGATCTTAATTTAGCAATTATGGCATACCTCTTTTCACTTATCAACAGTTGAAGTGCTCAGTAGCAGTGTGTGGGAACTAGCTACTATTGTAAGAAGGACAAAGCCACACACACACACACACACACACACACACAGAGTGAGAGAAAGAGAGAGACAGAGAGACAGAGAGTTAGAATTCTAGTTGTGCAAACTTTCCCAATTCCCCCATCCACACTGCATTACTTACTTTTCTGTTGCTGTGATAAAATACCATAACCAAGCCAACTTAGAGAAGGAAGAGTTGATTTGATCTTGTGGTTCTAGAGAGAGAAGAGTCCATCATGGAGGAGACACACAGCAGGGAAGCATGGCAGCACAGACTGCTGGAGCAGAAAGCTGGGTGCTCACATCTTCAAACACACACAGGAGGCAGAGAGGGCAAAACTGGATGTGGTGTGTGGCTATAAACTCTCAAAGCTCACCCTTGTGATGTGCTTCCTTCAGTTAGGCCACATCTCCTAAAGGCTCCATGACCAACAGCGCCGCCAACTGACCAAGTGTTCAAATACTTGGACACTCTCAATCAAAGCACCACACATGCCAACTTTGGCTCCTGGCATCCTGAGCATGCAGCCCAGACACTGTGCCTTCTGTAAGGCTGACCCCACACCTCTCAGCTCCTAGCTGCCCCACAGCTGGCTCAATCTGGCCTTCAGTGCCCTTTCAGGACTCTCCTCCTGCCTTACACACTCTGTGGCTACTCTCTTGGGTTCCTGCCCTCGGCTCCTCCTCTGGGTTTTTGGCATGGGATTTCCTCTTCTTCCCTCTGCTGATCATTATCTCAGGAGTCCTTCAGGAAGGTAGTTCCTGGTCTTGGCCCCAAACACCAGCACCTCTCAGGACAGAATTAAGGGAAGAAGCAGGTCGTCTACAGTGACTCCATTTTAAGAGAAAACTCCATTCAGCGTTAGGATTACTTGGAGACGTTGTCATTGTGCAAAAAGGCAAAACTAGGAGGGCAAGTGGTGTTTCTTCAACCTGACCCTTGAACCACTGGTTTTGACAATAACAGGAGAGGAATGGGTCAACAATAAGATAACTGGAGAAGAGACCATCTCCTCTGCTCTTTGAGATAACAGAAACCACGAAGGACAGTTAATTAGAATAGCCTCCTGCAATAATTAACCCAGGACCCACCTGCAATAACTAACCCATGATCCTCCTACAATAACTAACCCATGACCCACCTGCAATAACTAACCCATGACCCTCCTGCAATAACTAACCCATGACCCACCTGCAATAACTAACCCATGAGCCACCAGGATGTGGTTTTTTGCCTTTAAAAACCCCTGTTTAGATTTCCCTGGGGTCACTCCCCTACCTGTGTGTAGTGAGGAAGCATCCCCAGTGCATTGGTTATCAATTGTTCTTTTCTAAATACATTTTGTGAAAAGAATCTGCCTGCCATGTTGGTGTTCTGGTGGAAACCCCAGACAGACCCTAACAAGAAGACCTAGCTAGCTACAGGGGTGAAGTAGGAGCTGAAAGGAAATACTCCAACCAAACAATTCAGGGAAGTCAGAAGTAAAGATCAGTGAGCGCCTGGAAAGGTATTTTGAGTAAGAGAAACAGCACACTCCAAGGCCTTACCCATGAGGGCCACAGGGAGAGAGTTGAGAAGGAGCCAGAACCAAAGGGAATAAGTTTAGGGTCCAAGTAAAATGAGTCTGGCCCCTCAAGACCCAGCCCCCTGCCAGGACCAGGGCACAAACAAGTCCCAATGGATGCCCAAGGTCCAGGCTCAGCATCCCAAGAAAAGAGAGGGGCCTGAAAGGACAAGGTAGTAACTTTGGGGTACCAAGATGGACTTAACACTTCAAGGCAGTTTCCTATAGTATCAGCAGTGGACAAGGCTTAGCACTGCTGACTGCAGCTGGAGGCAGAGAACTCCTTGCTACCACCTCGAACCGCTCACCCATCCCACCTTCCCCGGAGGGACCTTCATTCAAGCACAGCCTGATTCTTCGCTGGCTATGCTACAGAAGAGAATCTCAGGACTAGCTGGAATGAAGGAAAGTTAGTGAGTTTATGAAATAGAGATAAGAGGTAGTCCCTGTAGTTAGAAAGAAAGGTGCTTAAGAAAAGGACCCTGAACACCCATGTATGGGCTTGGACTTCTCAAGAGAGATTCTCTGGGCTATCCTCACAACGTCTATAAATACGATTGTGATGTTACATTGCTGTCAAAATGCAAGCTACAAGAGTTAAAGATTAAGTGAAGCTTAAAAATTAAGTAAAATTATGAAGAAATATATGATCTGATTTACTTACTTCTCTTAAAGAATTTTCTTTTTTAAACAAAATTATAAAATGGTTTTATGAGGTTCATTGCTTCAGTCGGGGGATGAGAGAAGAGTACTAATGGGGTTAAACCCAAGGTTGCAAACATTCTGGCTCTAAGTAAACATAATTTATTTGTTGTTTTAACATCCTTGTTTGAGATGTCTTTAGGAAAACTAACATTATCTGCATAGGCAATTTTGGCTTTATCAGTTATGTGGAAGTTTTTGGTTTTCAGCCAGAAAAATATACAAACTAGATCCCAAGGTTTTTTTGTTTTTTCTCTTCCCATGTCCCCTAAATTTTCACTATCCTTCTAACTTGTCTTAAGAACACACATCGGGGCTAGAGAGATAGCTAAATGGTTAGTTCAGCTGCTCTTGCAGGTGACCTGGATTTGGTTCCCACCACCCACATAGTGGTTAACAACTGTTCATAACTCTTCTGGCCTCTGTGGGCATTGCATGACACAAGTGCACTTACATACATGCAGGCAAAACATTCATATACATAAAATTTAACAAGTGAACTCATATAGGCTGGGCTTCTTAGAGCATGTCTGTAATCCTGGATACTCATGAGTCTGACGTAGGAGGATAACAAATTTGAGGCTAGCACCTGTGCTACACAGCAAGACTGTCTCAAAATAAAAGGCATGAGAGTATAAATCAGTGGCAGAACATTTGCCTAGCATCATGTTCAGGAGCCCAGATTCAATCTCTAGTAACACACACACACACACACACACACACACACACACACAGAGCACATGTAAGATATCCATATTGCTCTTCTACTAGAAGGAATCATCGGAAGCATTTATTTGATATCTCTAGGAAACTTCATTGTTCTGAGCTGGAGAGAGGTAGAGAGTGCCATATTTTTAACTATTATAGTAATAATAGTTCAATATTTTTCAAACCGTATATATAGAAGTACAAGTTAAATACACCTTAACCAAAACGTCCAATATAAAAAGTGTTTTGGGTTTCAGAGCATTTTAGAACTCGAGGTGTCTACATAGACTTTGCCTATGGAGTACCCCTAATCAGAGATTCATGCATCATCTGAGCATCATGTCAGCACTCAAAAGGTTTGGATCTTATAGCATTGGTTTTTGATTTTCTTGATTAGGGATGCTTAACTTGTATAAGAGGAAAGAAATTACCTGAAATTTCTTAACCCTGAAATAACAACTTGATCATCTTTCATGTGTTTTTATGCACCACCACAATAGTTAATAATCATATAAAGTCATAAGGCCATTGACATTGTGAGTGTGTGTGTGCGCGCGCACACACACACGTCTGTGTGCATGTGTGTCTGCGTGTGTGTATGTGTCTGTGTGTGTATGCATGTGTGTGTGTCTGTGTGTGTATATGCGTGTGTATGTGCGCTTGTGGGTCTGTGTATGCATGTGTGTGTGTGTGTTAGGTAGCATTCTTTGCAGTTGTAAGACATTTACTTTAACCCTTTTGCCCACCACACATATATTTATATGGGAGAAGTTGTCCAGTACACACAGGATCATTTTATACATTTCTCTCCACTTTGCTCATTTCCTACTTTAAGTTTCTCTCAATTAACAGGTTTAGAATTAATTTGCTTTTTAATGTCTGCCTGGTATAGTAGTATGTACATAGTGTAATTTATTCAGCCTTATCTACTGATAGGCTTTCTCTTTGAAACAACTTTGTATATATCTCCTTATTTACTACTGCTTTGATTTCTGTGAGATGAATTCCCAGAAGTGGGACTGCTGGGTAGAAGGGGAGATGCATCTTCAGATTATCCCAGCTATTGCCATGTTGTTTTGCAAAAACAGAAGCAGTTTACATCTGTATTCCAGCAGGATGTACACGTCCTCCTACCCTCATCCCTTCCAGCAGTAGACATCACTGATCTTCTTTGCATTTTACAGTCTATTGGGTGTAAATGACAATTCAAGGCTGTTTTACCTAGATTTGTCCCTGCTTCCTGTAGGTTTCAAAATTTCTTCATGTGCTTACTGTTCATTTGGATTCATTCTTCTGTAAGATGATGGTTGCTTATATCCTTTGCCTGTTGGTCCAATTAGCTATCTAATATTAATTCTAAGAGTTCTTTGCTCTAGCAATGAAATCTTCATCAATGTAAATAGTTATTCTAAACTTCTTAGATGACATCCTCCTTATTTTTGCAACCAAATTGTAGCATACCATCTGGACAAAAGGACAAGGTAAAAATCAAAGATTCTGCAGATCTAAGATCAAGGCACCCCGCAAGGTGGGTTTCTGGGGAGGGCTACCCATTGGCGTTCCAGGTGGGCCATTTTCTTGCTATATGCTCACATGTGTCTTTCTTCAATGCTGACGTGAAAAGGAAGAGCACTCAGGTATCTCTTCTTCACAGAAGGATGTAAATCCTATTAGATCAGAGTGCCATCCCTGTGTGCTTCTGCAATCTTAATTACCTCCCTAGTGGTTCTCTCTACAATTGCATCCTCATGACAGTGGTCTACTGGATTGGCCTATAGCCATGTTTATGATAAATTTTTGACAGGGGGAGGGCCCAGCCCACTGTCAATGGCACCACCCCTAAGCAAGTGGTCCCGGGTTATATAAGAAAGCAGGCTGAGGGATTGGAGAGATGGCTCGGAGTTAAGAGCTCTGGTTGCTCTTCCAGAGACTGCAGGTTTGGTTCCCAGCTCCCACACGACAGCTACCAACTGTCTGTAACTCTAGTTTCACAGGATCTATTGTCTTCGTCTGACCTCCATGGGCATTACATGCACAGGTGCCCTTCCATACATGTAGGCAAAACAGTCATACACATAAAATAAAAATAATACATAAAATTTTAAGTTTTTTAAAAGAAAGTAGGCTGAGCAAAAGCCACGGAAGCAAGTCGGTAGGCAGTGTCCTCTGTGCTCTGTGTTTCGGTTCCCCCCTCCAGACTCTCCCTTGAGCTCCTGCCCAGGTTGGACTTGAAGGACTTCACCATGAGCCGAAATAGACTCTTCTCTCCCCAAGTTTTTTGTGGTCTTTGTTTCATCACAGCAAGAAGGGAACACAATGCATAGCATGCAGGTTCTGCAGCAGAGGACACACCTAGAGAAGAAATGAAACTGTTGTGTATCTAAGTCACACTCATCCTCAAATAATCTCCACACTCCAACCTGATAGGAAACAGCTAGATGACTACCATTCCCCCAAACATCACAGGAATAGTAGAAGAGCCCTAGGCTTGAGGACGTCATGAACAGAATGATCCAGCTGGTCCCTGTGTCCCTTTGATCCAGCTCCAGGTCAGGGTAACAGACATGTCTCATTGGCCACCATGCCTGAAGGGCCATGTGATTCTTTGATATTAAGAAATGTATTTTGAGCTCTCACCCATTTCTTATTTCCTGGCACATAGCTTCTAAAATCCTTGGAATCACTGGCGACATGCGTTCGGATGCTAATGAGGCACCTGAAGGCTCTGCCTCACCACACCCTCTCAATGGGGAAGCTTGGTTTCCCAAAGAAGCCAACTATGGGACTATTGGGTTGGAAATTCCACCTGTCACCCCTGACTTCTGTGGGGAGAGGGGTTGAAGGGTGAGGTGATCACCAGTGATTTAGTGCATCACACTTGAGCAATGAAACTACCATAATAAACCAGAAAGCAAAGGCTCAAGTGCTTCCAGGGCACTAAGCAAGGACAGATGCCTGTGCAGAGGGGGCTACACCTCAGCCCCACAGAGGCAGAAGCACCCGTGAATGACCTCACCTCACACATTTCTCCATCTAGCTATTCCCTTGGTCTTTAAAATATTCCTTGTAGGGGGACTGGAGAGATGGCCTAGCGGTTAAGAGCACTGACTGCTCTTACAGAGGACCCGGCACCCACATGGCAGCCGAGAAGTGTCTGAAACTCCAATTCCAGGAGAACTCCAGTTCCAGGGGAATCCAACACCTCTTCTGACCTCCGCGGCATTGCACAACACGGGTGCACAAACTTGCATGCAGACGAGTACATTCATACACATACAGAAATAAATAAAAATTTAAAAAAAAAAACAAAAAAATAAAATATTCCTTGTAACAAATGGGTAATAGCAACTAAACTTTTTCTCGATTCTGTGAATTATCTCAGTTCGTTGTTTTCTTGTTTTATATTCATTTTCTGTGCATAAGTGTTTTGCCTCCATGTATGCCATGTACATGCCTGAGGAGGCCAAAAGAGAGCATCAGATCCTCTGGAACTAGAGTTACAGGCAGTTATGAGCTACTACATGGGTGCTGGGAAGGGAACCCAGGACCTCTGCAAAAGCAGCATATACTCTTAACTGCTGAGCCATCTCTCAAGTCCCTCCCAGCACATTTGAATTTAAGAAGGTGGTCAAGGAAACCCGTCAGCTGGTAGCTTCTGTTAAATAAAGCCAGATCCTTGTTTACACTACTGATGAATTTGAGGGTGAGCCAGAGTTGAGCAAAACTAATTATTTTATTGAGATGAGGAAAAGAACAAATGCATTGAGAGAGAGACAGAGACAGAGACAGACAGAGATAGAGACAGAGACAGAGAAACAGACAAACATACTTGGGGAAATTACAGTATACATCAAGAAATTGATACAAGCTTCTTGAGAGAGTCATTCTTAGATGTATTTACAACTTTCCATGACTTTCTATTCTGCCTCAAACTCACTTCATAAATAAATCAGAAAGAATCATGGGTAACCTGGGACCCTAAAGTGGGAACCAAAATGAGGGAGACTGTCTTTGGGACTGTGCCAGCTGAGCCTATAAGAGATTTGATCTGAATTGTAAGATAGATACCAAGCTGATGTTGGAAAATCGATCAATGTGTGGAAATCATGCAGAAAGTCACAGAAGCACTCCGTGGTGCCAGGAGTAGTACAGCAGGACAGAAATACACCTCTTCTCTCCTTATTCTAAAGACCACAAGCTTTCGCTCCATGCAAATCCCCCAGAACTTATCCCAGGGAAGAGAGAATTACCACTGACCCAGCTTACACAGAATGGAGGTCCACAGAAAAGGGGAAGATAGATGTAGAAAGATAAAGACAGACTTTCCTCCTCAATGACAGAAATCAACTTCTAATGTACCATCACCTGCCTCCTGAGGAAAGGCTCATTCATGCCTCCTACTGCTGGGATGCACTGTCAAGGAGCCAGAGCTCAGCTCTTCGGGGACTGGGGAGCTGCAAAGCCTCCCCACCCGAGGATATACCTCATCCCGGGCGAATTCTGACAGTGGCTCATGTAGGCGTAGCCATCTGAGTCCAGTTCAGGGCATTTGCGGAGGTCCTTCGAGCTGCAAGGTGTTCCATGGGGTCAGTAAAGGCTATCTGCTTTAACTGTGCTCCTGCCTCTCCCCTTCCACAGAGGCATATCCAGTGAAACTTTTTTTTTAAACATTCTTTTTTTTTCTTTTAATTTTATTTCTGTATGTGTATGAATGTATTGTCTGCATGCAAGTTTGTGCACCCGTGTGGTGCAATGCCGCGGAGGTCAGAAGAGGGTCTCGGATTTCCCTGGAACTGGAGTTCTCCTGGAATTGGAGCTTCAGACGGTTCTCCGCCGCCATGTGGGTGCTGGGGATCGAACCCGGGTCCTCTGTAAGAGCAGTCGGTGCTCTTAACCGCTAGGCCATCTCTCCAGCCCCTCTTTTTTAATTTTTAAAATTTATTCTTCTTTGTGTATGAGTGTACTGTCTGCATGTAGGTCTGTGCACCCATGTCGTGCAATGCCGCGGAGGTCAGAAGAGGGCGTCGGATTCCCCTGGAACTGGAGTTCTCCTGGAATTGGAGCTTCAGAGGACCATCTGCATCTCAGAGTCTATGTCCCAATAACCCCTCCCGTGACAACGCCTAGTTGTGTGGTTGGTACAGTCTTATAATCACAAGCAAGAACAACTTGCACCAGAATTCCATCAAAGTACTTGAGACAAAGCAAGGCTTGGACTGGGTAGGGCTGGTCCTGATGTGAGGAATGGTCACAGCCCCCTGGAGCGCTGGCATTCATTTCTACCTCTCCAACCAGAACTTCCACTCCCTACCCCACATCTCCCCATTCTCTTTGTCTTATCACCCAATCTCTTCTCAAAAGTCACCATTAGCAATGACCCTAACAGGAAATGAGAGCCTTGGCTCCTTTGGTCAAACCTCCCATGAAAGAACACATGGCAAATTGCTCTCTCGAGGACTTATTTAACCCTCCAATTTACTCCTCATTATGGTACTTACTCTAATTGAGTTATTTGTGGTTGTCAAGCAAAGATGGGGAGGACTCCCAGCTTTGTGAGTAGTTCACACCAGCAAGTCAGGGCTCAAGGCCTTTCCCAGGGCATAAGAGCCAACACTCATTCACAATAAAGAATTTATCATGAACCCAGCAGAAATTGACGTCTTGGCCATGCCATGAAAGAAACACAAACCTGCCTCTTATAACCACACATCTGGAGTCCTGGGAAATTACCTGCTGAAATTTCCATATTTTCATGCCCTGGACAAAGAATTATTCCAGGGACACATGGTAAGTTGATAAAAATAGAGACCATTTATTAAGAAAGAGAAATCACTTCTGAGGAGAAGGGGACTAGTAAACAGGAGAAACATCTGCTCTGAATCACATGGCCAGGAGAGCCATGACCTTTTACAGGTTATTTGCTTAGCATCTGCCTGCATTTGTTTGTATACCACAGGCTTTTCTCAGACACATCTCTGTCTGTTGCATGCACCCAGGTGGAGATGGGTTTCCAGTCTGTCTTGTCAACCAGCTTCTTCCATGTGTTAATCTTTTCAAGGGTAATTATATTTATTTTGTGTGTGTGGTGGACGGCTTGTGGGAGCCGGTTCGCTCCTTTCACCATGTAGGTCACGGGACTGAACTCAGATTTGGCAGCCAGTGCCTTTACCCACGGAACCATCTCTCTGGCCCTCATATTTTAATCTTGATCAGTTTTCTAGAGTGCCACATGCCCATCCTCTGGATTCCCATCAGCAACGTAGAGTAGGACAGAGAGGGACCAGGTTCCAGGTCCTGTGCTCCTTCTGTGACTAAACAGTTGTCTATAATTTTACCACCTCACCACTTCTAGGATCTCACTTCCCCTCTGAGCACAGGGAAGACTGACTGAGCCCACAGCTCTTCCAGGTTAGGAATGCTTGATTTAATTATTTCAGACCAGCATTTCAGATATTCTTCCCTTTATTTCCCAGAATTACCACACTGGAGTGGCTTGATCAGGTCCTTGGAGAAAAGGGAACATGGTTAGCTTCCATTCGCTTTTGTTGGAATTAATTCAGCAGTGAAATTCCTCCCAGACTTTCATTTCCTGGGGTTTTACTTCTGAGCATTCCAAAATGTGAGTGTTTCTTGAAAATGAGTTCCAAATTGCATGTCTAGAATTGATGACCCCTTAATTGTCTGCCCTCAGTCTGAGAAGTTTATCAGCTCTCTTGGAGAGGGCCCACCATGCCATTTGGATTAGAAGTCGGTGTCACACTTTGCAAACACTTTTATCTTTGGGAGAAGGGAGAACTAGGAAGCAAACTAGATCACGCGCAGCCTGGCACAGCACTGGGAGCTGAACTTATTTGTGAAATGCACTTAATTTCATTTGAGGGACAAAGCATGCAAGCCATGTTCACAGCATCAGCTGGTGGCAGGCCTGCAATGGTCCCACACAGATGGGAGCGTGTGCACACCACTACAGATACCTCAACAGTCACATACACACACCTACCCACATAGAAAATGTCAGTGGTCAAGGGGATAAACAGGAGAGGGGAGATGTAAGAGATAGAGAGAGAGAATTTCTGAGAAGGACTTAAATATTTTCATAGACATGACATCAAGGGACTTCGTGTGAATCCCCCACTCTCCTGCAATTCCCCAGGTGACAAGATATTCATCGTTCACATATACATGATACGTTCTGATCTTTCCCACCTTCTAGACATGCGCTGTTATTATTTCTTAGATCACCTCCTCCTGTGCAACCACCTGTCACTCACCCCAGCATAGCCAAGTTCTTCTTTGCAGAGAAATCACCTCTGTCAACTTTATCTAAATGAGGAACCTCCTCACCATCAATCTCCATCTGAGCATTCTGTTTTTATAGCAGCTAATTACATTTTTTGTGTGTGTTCATTTTCCTCTTATTATCTGTCTCTCTCACTGATTACAAATTTCTTAAAAGGTAAGAATCTGGTTTGTCTTATTCATTTTGGATTACTGGACTCCATTGCATTGCTCAGCAAATAATGTGTAGTCAATGAATCTTTGTAGAATAAATTAATAAATTAATTTGCAGGAGAATCCTACAATTATAGTCTGTGCTCCCAAGACATGATGTGCTCCTCCCCATCACTGTGCCTAGCACATGGCACCACAGTGACCTGTCTCCTGGACTGCTTTGCACCTGAAGCCACAGGGCCTGCTCCATGGGGTGTGCTCAGCCTGTACAGCTGTATATAGAGTGGGTTAAAAAAGACAGCCAGGGGCTGGAGAGATGGCTCAGTGGTTAAGAGCACTGACTGCTCTTGTAGAGGAGGACCCTGGTTCGATTCCCAGCACCCACATGGCAGCTAAGGACCATCTTTGACTCCAGTTCCAGGGGAATCTGAAGCCTTCTTCTGACCTCTGCGGCATTGCACGACACAGGTGCACCAACCTACATGCAGACAGTACACTCATACACATAAAAATAAATAAATAAAATTTAAAAAAAAAAAAGACAGCTGGAGCCGGGCGTGGTGGCACACGCCTTTAATCCTAGCACTTGGGAGGCAGAGGCAGGCGGATCTTTGTGAGTTCAAGGCCAGCCTGGTCTACAAAGTGAGTTCCAGGACAGCTGGGGCTACAGGGAGACCCTGTCTCGAAAAGACAAAAAAAAAAAAAAAGACAGCTGGTCCTAGTCAAGCATTGGCTTGGTGTCTGGCCATGAGCAAGGATATTGGCCTGGAATCTGGCCCAGCCTCTAGCCCAACACCTCCACTAACCTTCTGGGAAAGGTGGAGCCAGGATCTTCCCCTCTGTATACTCAGATTCCCTGCAGGTGCACTACAGGGAGAGTGCGGTGGGAGGGAACCAGAAGGCTGATCTCCAGTCCCTTTGTGCTCACACCTCCTTGCCAAGAAAAACCATCAACACAGCGGCAAACAGGGAGAAAGGGCAATAAGCGCAGGCCCGGCCTTCATCTGCTCATTCACTCTAAACAGAAATCACTTACCCTAAACGGCAATCAGTCCCCGATGGCCTCCTTTCCAAATGCCTTGTATGACAATGAGTGATTTGTAACAACATCCAATCAGGCGCACCTAACCTTCCTATAATTGCCTGTCCTTTACAGCATTCTTAAAAGCTTTCCAGTGGAAGAGAACAGAGGCTCCTTGCCAGAGAAGGTTATTACACAGAAGAGGAAGACGCCCCCATCCATTCCCTGACTTCCTTCCCACCCATCTCTGTACCCACCCAAGTCCTGTGCCCCTGCAGGAGGAACCACCCTCCCAACGCTTCCCTGCCCACACTGTCCCCTTAACTGACTCCTAGAAGCTTGCCCTGGGCAGCTGATAACAGCCCTGGAAATTCCTTTATTTCCTTCCAGGTCAGAAGAATGAGCAACAGCCACATTTTTTACTCACACCAGATGTCATCATGAAGATGATAACTCAACACCAAGGATATCCAGAGATGTGGCCCAGGGCACAGAGTCTGGGCTGAGTGTCCTTGTAGGCCTGGAAAGAAGGTAAGTCACACACTTGAGCTCAGGGCTCTGACCAGGACAATGTACCTCTGCCGGCCTGTGAACAACAGAAATCTGGAGATATTACTCAACACCACAGCCATGAGCGAGAGGAAAGTCCCAGGGCCGAGAATAAGAGCAAAACTTCTCAGAGAGAGAAACTCCCAGGGATAGCAGGCACGACAATCTGGGGCGACACCATTTTTACCTTGAAAGCTTAGAATAATCTCACAGGGAGATACAGTCTGCTCACTTTGAAACCCTTGATTTTGACTCAACTCTAGTAATTCATTTCACTAATATATTTTTACCTTAAAAACAAGGAGCTAGAGGACAGCTCAGTCAGTAAAGGGTTCACTAGGACGGCATGAGGACCTGGGTTCGGATCCCCAGAACCCATGTTAAAAACTGGTGCCCCAGCACATGCCTATAATCCTGGTTCTGGGGAGGCACAGACAGGAGGATTCCTAGAGCTAGCTGGCCAGCCAGTCTGAGTGAACCAAGGAGTTCAAAGTTCAGGGAGAGACCCTCTCTCAAAAAATAAAGTAGAAAGCAATTGAGAAAGACATCACCAGACATTGACCTGTGGTTTCCACATGCATGTATACATACACATGTACACCTACATGAACACATAGACATGTATACACACACATATGAAGACACAGCCACCCAAGATGCAGGCTTGGCTTGCTCTGAGGATGGGGATTTCTTCTTTGGTTAGGTACACTTGGGTTGGAAGACTTCATGAGATCAAGGATAGACTATATTGAAGAGAGGTGGCAGTTACTGGAGGGGTAGAAGTTAGGAGGGACTGTGCAGCAATAGAGTACAGGGGTGGAAGAGGCTCTAAAGCACTGCCCAAGCAAATGGGCAGTGATGAGAACCGGGAGGCAAAAAGAGGGACAGACAGCAAAAGAGGGCCTACGTGTCTACGTCAATACCAGGGCCAGCAAGGGGTCTCACCATTTTTTTGTGTGTACTGGTCTGAGAATGGTTCAGCGTAATCTCTTCTCTGAAGCCTTATAAATTGGGAAATACCTTTCCCATAGACTCTACTTCCTTCCCAAGAATACTTCCCTACCCTGTGCTGTTCCATAATACTAGAGGTAGTCCCTAAAGTTTCTCTCTCTCTCTCTCTCTCTCTCTCTCTCTCTCTCTCTCTCTCTCTCTCTCTCTCTCCTCATCACTGCTGCCCTTGGCCTCCACCACCTCTGACCTGGCTTTCTTGGCCATTCAATGCATAATATCCTCTCCAGTCCAACTACATCCTGCTGTTCCTTCAAGATCCACTGTCTCTAATAAGTGAAGCCTGCCCTTCTTACCTGCCAGACTAGTTCAGCCACCCTGGACACAATCATGATGTAAGATCTGCACTGTGCATTTGGTGCACCATTCACAGTGCGAAAGCTCTTGCCTGGTAATGCATCTGTTTCTTCTCCCTAGTCACACTGCAGGGCCCTGTGGAAGGGACGTACATTCCACCTCTGTGCTCTCCCCATGGTATTTGAAGCAATGGCTTAGTTCTGCTAAGAGCATAAGAAACAGCCGTGAACCAAAGACACCAAAGATCTCTACAACAAAAATTTTAAACATTTAAAGAAAGAAATGGAAGAAGACATCAGAAGATGGAAAAACCTCCCATGCTCACGGATAGGGAAAATTAACATTGTAAAAATGTCCATTCTACCGAAACTCTTGTGTAGATTTAACGCAATCCCGATCAAAATCCCCAAGAGTTTCTTCTCAGGCTAGGAAAAAAAAAAGTCCTTAAATTCATTTGGAAAAACAAAAGACCCTGAATAGCCAAAACAACCCTGAGTGAAAAGAGCTACACAGGGGGGATCTCTATACCAGACTTCAAACTATACTACAGGGCTATAATCATAAAAACAGCCTGGTACTGGCACAAAAACAGACCTGTTGACCAATGGAACAAAACCAAAGATCCAAACCTGAGCACATTCAATTTCAGCCATCTCATATTTAATAAGGGGGCCAAGAATACACAATGGAGGAAATACAGCATCTTCAGCAAGTGGTGTTGGCAAAACTGGATCACCACTTGTAGAAGAATGAAATTAAACCCCTACCTCTCGCCCTGTACAAAAGTCAACTCCAGATGGATCAAAGACCTCAACATGAAACCCCAAACTCTGAAGGCAATAGAAGAAAAAGTTGGCAGCAGACTACAAGACATAGGCGTAGGAAAAGACTTCCTAAATCAGACAGCAGCTGCACAAGAATTAAGGTCGACAATTGACAAATGGGACCTCATCAAACTCAAAAGCTTCTGTACATCAAAAGAAACAATCAAGGAAGTGAAGAGAAATCCCACAGAGTGGGAGGAAACCTTCACTGCAGATACATCTGACAAAGCATTGATTTCCAGAATATATAAACTACTCAAAAAACAAAGAAAAAAGAAAACAAATGACCCACTCAATAGATGGAGCAAAGAACTGAACAGAGACTTCACCAGTGGGAATTTAGAATGGTCTGAGAAACACCTTAGAAGTGTTCAACAGGGCTGGAGAGATGGCCTAGCGTTAAGAGCACCGACTGCTCTTCTGAGAGGCCCGGGTTCGATCCCCAGCACCCACATGGTGGCCAAGAACCATCTGAAAACTCAATCCAGGAGAACTCCAGTTCCAGGGGAATCCGAGACCTCTTAAGATACATCTTATCCAATAAGACTGGCTAGGATCAAGAAAACATGATACCAAGTGCTGGAGAGGTTGTGGGGAAAGGGGAACATCATCCACTGTGGAATGTAAACTCATTGCAGCCACTATGGAAAGCAGTGTGGAGAACCCTTGGAAGACTTGGAATGAACTTGCCACCCAACCCAGCCCTACCACTCCTAGGCATGTACCCTCAAGACTCACCCACCCAGCGAAGATACATGCATGGCCATGTTTATTTCAGCTCTCTTCACAATAGCAAGGCTGGAACCAACCCAAATGCCCCTCAAACTGATGATGGATAGAGAAAATGTGGTACATCTACACCAATGGAGTTCTATGCAGCAGTAAAGAAAGACGACATAATGAGCTTGCAGGAAAATGCTGGACTAGGACATCATGCTAGTGAAGTAACGCAGTCCCAAAAAAAACGACGAATGGTAGCCCTCATCTGCGGATGCTAGTGACAATTACCTAGTTGTAAGCATTTCTTGTTATGGCCCCTTGAGCTTTTGTCCAAAGCAGTTGGGAGTGAGCATATTGGAAACAAACTACAACAACAGAAAGGATTGCATCAAAGAAACTGACTGAACAGTGAAGTAACTTCTGCTCAAACAGTCAACTTCCACATGGAAATATTGAGAAAGACTGGAAAGAGAGATGAAAAGCATGTTTGGCAGAATGCATGAGCTCTGGTGGGTGGGGAGATGGGGGGGATACAGGTCTAGATTTGATAAAATATATAGTAGTAGATAATAGATAGAAATATAAATTTTTAAAAAAGAAAAAAAAGAAATAGCCATGAGTTAACTGACTGATAAAAGGCATTGAAATTTATTTTTTTATTTTTATTTTTTATTTTTTATTTATTTCTGTATGTGTATGAATGTACTGTCTGCATGTAGGTCTGTGCACCTGTGTCATGCAATGCCGCGGACATCAGAAGAGGGTGTCAGATTTCCTTGGAACTGGAGTTCTCCTAGAACTGGAGTTTCAGATGGTTCTCATCTGCCATGTGGGTGCTGGGGATCGAACCCGGGTCCTCTGTAAGAGCAATCGGCGCTCTTAACCACTAGGCCATCTCTCCAGCCCGGCACTGAAATTTTTAAGGGAGGTTGTCTCTTAACCATGATTCCAGCCAGGAACTCTAGGTGGAATTCTGCTTCTTTCCTAACCTTCCTTCCCATAGAAAATTGACCATTTCAATCCAGTTCCTCTCTAATCACAGTCCCTCCACCTGGCCTCAACCTCATGCATATGAGCAAAACCTCCACCAATGGAGGTCCAGGGTCCAATTCTTGCCAGGTGGCATGTTGCTGAGGACTTTGGACAACTCCCCATAGATGGTCCCTGAGGGGCTGCTTGCAGTTCAACATGAGCTAAGAAACTTTGACCTTCTCCCACTTCTGTCCCTTACAGTCACTCTCTGGACCTACCTGCCCCAGGTGAACCACATCCTATTATACTATAACATCCACTCTCTAGAGTCAGCTCATTTCTATTCATGTCGAAGTCATCTCTCTCTCCCCCCAATCCTAGACATTCAGTCTCTTAATGATAAGGGCTGTAGTTGTCTCGTCTCTGTACCTCCAGAACCATGCACACCGTTTCAAGTAGGAGGAACTACTAATGCAGAAGAAAGAGAAGAGAAGGGAGCTAGGGGTGAGTAGAGGAAACCAGGGGCCTCTGGACTCAACTCTTGGCTAAGATCCAAGTAGGACTGACACAGGTCAGAAGGTGTTCACTTACACAGAGTATGGTTGATTTCTCAGCTTACCTGCCTAGTCCTTCGTTTTCTCATCTTTGAAAACAGGGATAGTAGCAGTACCTACCCCAGGGTACTTATAAAGCTTAAATAAATTACTTCGAGTAGAGCTCTTCTAGTGTCTGTCACAGAATAAGCAATCAGTCACATTAGCCATTGTTTTTACCATTCTCATTATCCCAGGAATGGGTCCTTCGGGCCCTGCAAAGCCCACACCTGGTTGCAAGCCGTACTCTTCCCTTTCTGGGTAGATTCTACCTCCAGGTAAGGGCCAGGCATACATCTTTAATGTGTGTTAAATTGTCTCCTATTGTATATACTTGAATGTGTGATTTATGGGTAAGGCTGTGTACACTTTGGAGCTCCGTCTTGAGGACAGCCCGCAACTGATTGCAAACACAAACCACAGAATGCCTCATTTGTGGCTTTTTGTCTGAAATCAAGGAAACATTCTGGCTGAGTAAAGTTTCCAGATAACTGAGCTTTATCCTTCCAAACATGAACTTTCATTACTTTGGCCATTGGTGATGAGAGAGATTTTCTGTACATAGTAACCCCATCTCACTGTGAGTTGTACTGCTGGCAGCTGTGCTTTGCTGGAAGTGGACCCAAAGCCCCGAATTCTGTGTGTGTCCTTACATCTCTCTGACATCGCTCATCCTATAAAACCAGGTGGCACTCATCTACCCCAAACAGTCATTCTCCCGACTCGAGGCCACAAAGCCTGTGACAATGCCACAGACACTCTAGAGAGCTATGTGGATCTGCAATGTCAGCACAGAGATACCTTGGAAATTATTTAGGCTGCAGAGCCCTTTGTTCCTACACTAAATGGCCTCACCCTGCTCTGCTGAGCTGTACTTTCTTCTAGCTCTTCTACTGCACATAGCTCTTCCAGGTGGAGCCTCTTGCATTCTTACCTGTTGCTCTTACAGGACTCTGCTCCCATCACCACCATATCTGCTCTGTGGCACACTATCAACAACCATGCCAAAGGAGCTTGGTGGCTGCTTTGTTAAACCAGTAATCACCATGCCATTCCTACAAAGGCAGAGAAATTAGCTCCCCCTGGAGGCAAGCTGGATCCTGAGAAGCATCTAGTTCAATGCTATAGGATTGAGGGAAGAGAGAATAATCTATCTAGTATTGAACAAGCTTTTAAAATTTTTATTTGTTATTTTTATTTTATGTGTATGAAGACGTTACCTGTGTGTGTGTAAGTACACCCATGTTGTGCAATGCCCAAGGAAGTCAGAAGAGGGCAACTCCTGGAACTAGAGTTATGGGTGGTTGTTAGTTGCCACATAGATGCTAGGAACGGAACCTGAGTCCTCTGTAAGAGCATCCAGTGCTTTTAACTGCTCAGCCGTCTCTCCAGCCCCTATAGAACAAGCTTTTGATTGCCAATCCAAGTAGTCTTCTTTGGTCTGAAGGACACTGTCCCCATCAGCTGTGTGATGAAAAGCATGGACATTTGTGCATTTTGTTGTTTTCTTCTTCAAGTTTGCAACTAAGATTCATGCAGATATCACCAGAGAAGGTCAAGAGCAATGAGACCAGAAACATCTCTGGTGGTCAAAACAGCAGGCTAGGCTATGAGTGACAGGACGAACTCGTAGACCTCAAGGAGCCTTGACCAAACACAGTTACCCAACTATTCAAATCTTAATTCTGTATCCATTCCTGCTCCTATGGAAAGTCTCCATGACAACTCAACCATCATTCCTTCCAACTGGGTCTGTGGATCACCAGCATCTGCTGGGCACCCACTGGAAATCACAACTGTGGGCTCCACCCAGGGCTGCTGAATCAGACTCTGCACAAGGTGCCCAAGAACTGATAGGCACATCACAGTCTGAAGAACACTAGGACCCCCAATGGCTCTGAATTTGCCGTTACTGTCCTCTTCTTGTCCCCTCTTTTGGACAGGCACATAAGCACTCAGAGACCCTTCTGGAAATGGTGACTACCTGGGCTTCCCCCTACTTTGCAGGGTGCTCCTCAGTCTATTACCTGAAGCTTTCCTCTTGCATTTCCTGATGGCCAAGGTCACTGCTCACAGGAAGTTTTCAGGATGAGAAAAGGAAATTGTGCCGTCCTATCATGAAAAACGCCATTACCAGACTGTTCAGTGGGGAAGGAAGAGTTCAGCCACTCACAGACCCAGATAAGGATCTGCTAGCTTCCTAGGCTGCTCCACTCCTTACACAACTCTTCAACTAGGAAAATGACTTGGCCTTTGCATGAGTTTAATCATCTCTCCAAGCCCTCCTGGGCAGAGAGCCGCAGGAGAAAACAAGCCGTGGGTGAAAGCTTGTGGCAGCCTACTCCCCATGATATCCTGAACATCCTTCTGTAGACAGATGTGGGCCTCGTAGCCTGGATATGGGGTCCAAAGAGGGAGGGGCTGCTCTGGTATCTCTCCCTTCAGAGGACTGAGAGTTAGAGCTCCTGAGATTCTAAAGGTTTCTTCCTGCTTGGTGCCTGTCCTGAGGCAGAGAGGAAGCCTACACCGAAAGGAAAATAGAAGGCAACGGAGCCACCTTGGTCCAATGTCTCAGCTTGTTCCAAGTACTGGAGGAAGATGATGATTAAAGCTTCACGGCCAGGAGGTCAGTGATTTCATGTGAGATATTTTCAGACGACTGAGGCTCACTGTAGCAGCCACCATTCATTTTATTTTCACTGTTTAGGTTGGACTCTTTCCAGGATGCAATGGCACTCTCGGCTTATCTGAAATGTAATATACAGAGCAAAATTAATTGGTTTGGGTTATTTGTGTAGATCATTAGGACAAAAGCCCTAGGAATGCAATGGCTTTTCCTCTCCTGCCCTCCTTTGCTGAGAATGATGCCTAGACTGCAAGATGCTCATTAGACCTAAGTGAAATACCCGGTAAATGTAACTGAAGGTCTTTGGTGAGCCAACGGGGGTATAGGAACAAAGGGATAGGGTTTCTCTGCTCCCACGTGAAACTCCCAGACCAGCCAAGGAATGTTTAGAAGGTAGGCAGGTTCTAGCACCTGATGATGGTATGAGCCATATCAGGTCTACAACGCAGGCTGCCCTGCCCAGCACTGGTATTGGAAAATTCATCTTCCCTTTCTTCCGGCTAAGCCGTCAGGTATCACCTGACATAGCATGGAACTGTCAGCCAGAGAGAAAGTTAGAATGTACTCTCAAGAAGATCAGGCATGTGGCACAGTTGCCTCCCTTTATAAGCTCTGTCAGGGGGAGACAACACCTCTCAGTCTCAGTACACTGCTCCCTCAGCCCGCTGCCCTGTCTCAGTTCCAGAACATCGTTCCAGCTGGACAATGGCCTGAGAAACACATCATTGCCTTGGTCCATACAAATGTCACATTCTACAGGTGAGGGGACTAAGCTGAGAGGCAGGGTGACTTTTTGGGTTCACTGAGCTCACAGAATCAGAGACAAAGCCAGCACTTGGGGGCCCTGTGCTACCCCCATAAACCATGTGCTTACATCCCTCATCCCTGTCACACAGGAACTTCTGATTTCCTATTGCCTGGGAAAGTAAAATAAAATAAAACCAAGAGCTTGCTAAAAGAATTTGTAAAGGATTTGTAAAGGCTGAGTAGAAAGTACTCACAGCGGATGCCACAAGCGTGTGTCCTCGGGAGGTTGGGCGATGTTGTGAGCCACAGTAAGAACTTGCCACCCTTTATAGAGAAACCACAGTTTGCGGATTAGCATGCCATCCAAGCATCTGTGTCTATGCTCACAGCTTAGCTTGACATAATAAGTGGTACTGCTTAAATGCCTGTACATCCAATAGCTTGTGCTTTGTTAATATGACTAAAAAGGGTATATCGCTGGGAAAGCTGTCAATCCATGAAAGGAAACAACCTGAACAGACTGGAGTCCAAAATGACAACTCCAAAGAAATTAGACTGTTTTCTTCTCACCCACTTGTGCCCCTTTCCCAAAGCCCAGGGAACAAACTGCGGAAGAGGAGGCGTGGTAGATTGTAAGGGCTGTGGAGAGATAGGGGTGAATCATGAGACTACAGGAATATAGTCTGGACTCCTGATTGATCAACATGTCTGTGCATACAAGCTTCTCCAACTGGTCTATGGGAACCTTGGGTTGTTCAAAATTTGGACATAGATACTTGCAAAATGCACCAATTACCTGATTGTATGACATAATGAGTTTGCTATCTGCAAACAACTGTGTCATTGTATTGTAGAATCCCTTAAAAAAATAAATTAATTAAAAAAAAACCTTGAGATCTTAGTAAAAAGACAAAAAGAAAAAAGAGGGCACTGTTGTTTGGCCTGTCTTCAATTCTTACAGGCAGGTGCATCTGCTCTGTGGATGCCACTGCTTTTGGCACTCCTCAAGGACATGAGATACAGCTTTTTTTTTTTTTTGAGATACATCTTTTTAACCTTCCAATGTGGACTGAGGACTGCTGAGATACCCAGCTTTGAACTAAGCAACTAATGGGAATTCAGCCTCATCAGAATATGGACTGCCATTGTTGGACTACCTCAGCTGTATCATGGAGGCCAGTGCAGGGGGATCAAGACAGGACACGTGCTTACTGGACTTCATTTGGGGGACTATGGGAGGGAAAGACCCCAATGTGGAGCACAAGTGCAGGATTGATGGTTGTTTGGGCTTGCCAAGGAGGAGCCTTCAAGCACTCCCTTAAGGAAAATATGACATCTTTTAGGAAAAAAAAGTCCTCCAATTCAAGTGATATGTGTATGTATGTATGTATATATGTATTTATATGTATATATATATAACTATGTATACATGTGTATATATACTGAAGCAATCCAAGTAGGAGAGAACAATAACAACAAAAGAACTGGAAAAAATCTCTGGAAAGCCTCAGAAAAAGATGCAGGACGTGTATGGCAGAGTACAGGGACTTGGGTGGGGTGGGGAGGCATGGAAAGGGAAGTAACTCTAGATTCGATTGAGAAATGATGTAAGACTTATGGAAAAAGTTTAATAACAAAAAATAATTTTGTGAAAAAAAGAATAAATATACTCTCAAATATTTGAGGAAAAAAAATCTTTAAAATAATAATTTTTTATAAATATGAATATATTTGACCAGGGCACTCTACAGGCAAGAAGTCCCTGGAGTAAGACTGAGCAACAAAATATTTTATTAATGTTTTGGGTATTTCACACATCATTTCTCAGTCCAATTTAGATATATTCCCATTTCCATGCCCCCACCCCACCCCAGTTCATGCATTCTGCCATACATGTTTTGCATTTTTTTTCTCAGTCTTTTTAAAGTTTTTCTCTGCAGAAGTTTATTGTTTTGGGCAGATGCTAACTGTTTCAGTCAGTTCTTTGACCCAGTCTTATGTTGTTGTCCCTTCCATTTGTATTGCTCCAAAATATGCCTAAATAAATGTCACATATAGACTAAAATTATGACCTCTGAAAATAAACTGTATGTTAATTCCAAAAAGAAAAAAAAGAATTTGTAAAAAAAAAATATATATATATATATATATATATATGCACTATTCCTATTTGCACCATATCATATGTCATTAGAGAATTACAAATTTAAAGCAGGATTTAACTCCACAACTATTAGTACAGCTAAAATCCAGGACACTGCCACACCAATGCTAGCAACTGGCTCACATTTACTGTTGGGAGAAGTGAGAAACGGGATAGCCACCTTTAAAAAAAATTTTTGAAACAAGCTCTTACTATATAAACCTGGATAGCCTCAAACTCACAAAGATCTGCCTGCTTCTGCCTCGCAAGTGCTAAAATTAAAGGCATGTGCCACCATGCCCAGCTAACAGCCACCCTTTTGAAGACCATTTGGCAGTTTCTTGCCGTGTTAAGCAGAATCATATCATGGAATCCAGTAGTCACACTGTGTAATTTTCACCAAACTGAGTTGCAAACTCAGGTCCACATACCAGTAAATTTCTAACAACTTCATTCATGACCACCCAAACTTAGAAGCAACCAACATGTTCCTGCATGGAGAAATGAATAATGGACCCTGATATATATATATATCACTGTTATTTAGCCTAAAAACAAAATGAGCTCTCGACCCAGACAAAGGACATGGAGAAAGCCCCCTAACAAAGACAAAGTAAATGCAGTACAATGCCTGGGATAGAAATACATGGGCACTGTTCTGTTTGTAAAATTCATGAGCTTTGGGGCTGGAGAGATGGCCTAGCGGTTAAGAGCACTGACTGCTGGGCTGGAGACATAGCCTAGCGGTTAAGAGCGCCGCTCTTACAGAGGACCCAGGTTCGAGCCCCAGCACCCACATGGCAGCTGAGAACCGTCTGAAACTCCAATTCCAGGAGAACTCCAGTTCCAGGGGAATCCGAGACCCTCTTCTGAACTCCGCGGCGTTGCATGACACGGGTGCACAGACTTGCATGCAGACAGTACATTCATACACATACAGAAATAAATAAAATTAATAAAAAAAAAATTCATGAGCTTTAATACCTGAATCACTGAAGATCAAGAAGACTAGCACTCCCTCATCTTGTGCAGGCTCTCTCCGCTAGTTAGGAACCCAAGCTGCTCTTAAACTCAGTCTCCTGAGTACAAATTTTTGGAACTTGTACAAACTGACCATACCACTACTGCTGGACAGCTTTAGTGTCAACTTGACACACCTGAGTTGAGGGAGCCTCAATTAGAGAATTTCCTCCATTGGAGTGGCTTATGGCCATGTCTGTGGGGCATTTTCTCTTGATTGCTGAATCGAGAAAATCAAGGGCCCAGCCCACTGTGTACAGTGCCACCCTTGTCCAGGTTTCTGTGTGTTGTATAAGAAAGCAGGCTGAGCATGGGCCAGGAGCGCAAGCCAATAAGCAATGTTCCTCCATGGACTGCTTCAGCTCCTGCCTCCAGGTTCCTGCCCTGAATCCCTACCTTGGTCTCCCTCAGTCATGAACTGTGAGCCAGGAGATGTGAGCCAAACAAACCCTTTCCTCCCCACGTTGATATTGGTCAGAGTGCTTGATCACATCAATTTAAACCAAACTAGCACAGAAATTGGTACCAGGAGTGGGGCATAGTTGTGAAAGATCTGATCTTGGTGTTTGGGGGAGGATTGGGGAAGCAATTGGAACTCTGTGCTAGAAAAGCCATTGAGTACTTAGAATTTGTTGCTGTGGAGCTTGGAACAGTTATGTTGAAAGAATTGTAGAGGATTGAGACCTGGCTTGTGAAATTTCAAAGGGAAGTAGACAATATTAGGGCTGTTTGTGTGATGTTTTGAAGGAGAATCTGTGAGTTCTGGTTGGCTAGGGCTAAAAAATCAGCTGTGATTAAGAAGAGATCAGAACCTGAGGTGAAATCTTTGTTTTACTGGGACAATTGATGTTGGTTAGCTGGGACTGAAAAATTAGCTGTAAGTAATGAGACCAGCCAGAATCGCTGTGATGAAATCTTCTGGGAAGAACTTCCTCAGGATCAGCACACAGAAGCTGTGTTCCAGAGGGGGCCCAAGCCTCCATCTCAAGCTGGAAGCAGGACATGGTAGTGTACAAAAGTCTCCTGCATGGTTCTGGTGTTGAAAACTCTTGGAGAGCAGATGAACTTTGGCAGTGTGAGAGGCCAGGAAAGGCCATTGTTGAAAGTGCAGCCTTGGTGGCAGTGAAGACCCCCAGGATTGCAGGCAGCATGAGTAGAATCTGAGGCTTTGCACCAGGAGAGACTAGAAGGACCCATTGGTGAAGGTGCTGCCTCAGTTTTAGTGGCGACCCCAGGTTTTTGGAGATTCCAAGATCACAGGATGAACACCAAGGACAGCAGCAGGTGGGAAATGGAGCCGGCCTGAGCGTGGGAGACAAGCTGTGTGTGCTGTGCACAGCAGACCCAGAAATGCAGAGCTGTCAAAACTCTTTGTAGCCCAGAAGATCATGGGTGAATCCCAGATGTCCAGCCTTGTGCTACCTTGCTCGAATTTGGTTTTGCTTAGGTGTGCCTGATTCTTCCCTTTTGAAATAAGACAGTATTTATCTTGGATTTTATAGAAGCCTACAGTTAAGAGACTTTTTTTTTTGTCTTTTCAAGACAGGGTCTCCCTGTAGCCCCAGCTGTCCTGAAACTCGCTTTGTAGACCAGGCTGGCCTTGAACTCACAAAGATCCGCCTGCCTCTGCCTCCCAAGTGCTAGGAGTAAAGGCGTGTGCCACCACGCCCGGCAAGTTAAGAGACTTTTAAGAAAGACTTTGAACATTTAAAGTGTTTGACGTTTTTAGAGACTGTAGGACTTCTAAGGTTGTGCTGTTGTGATGTTAATGTTAACATCATGTCTTAGGGACAAGAAATTGGAAGGTTGTGGTTTAATAGTGATATGCTTTAAGTTGACAAGGGGTCATTTGTGCTGGATAGCTTTAGTGACAACCTGACACACCTGGGTTTAGGGAGCCTCAATTGGGGAATTGCCTCCATTGGACTGGCCTGCAGCCATGTCTGTGGGGCATCTTCTTGATTGTTGAGTGATGTGGGAGGGCCCAGCCCACTGTGTACAGTGCCACCCTTGGGCAGGTTGACGTGTATTGTATAAGAAAGCAGGCTGAGCATGGGCCAGAGGAACAAGCCAGTAAGCAGCCTTCCTCCATGGCCTGTGCTTCATCTCCCACCTCCAGGTTCCTGCCCTGAGGTCCTACCTTGGGTTTCCTCAGTGATGAACTGTGACCTGGGAGATGTGGGCCAAATAAACCCTTTCCTCCTCAGGCTGGTTTGGATCAGAGTGTTTTGTCACAGCAGTTGAAGGAAAACTAGAACACCACTAAAAAGAAAAGCCTTAATCTTACTTAGGTCATTCTTTGCTGGATGCCTCCTCCAATTTGTGCTTTAAATATCCTTTCCAGGGTCTAATGTGTAAAATCCTTGCCTAAACAGGAAAACTGGAGTTTCAATTCCCAGAACCTATGTGGCCATGGTGGCCTGGAGCAAAAGCTCTGGGTTCAAGTGAGAAACTCTAACCTCATATAGAAGACAGAGCACCATCAAGGAAGATATATAACAGGATCTTCTGGCCTCCACATGTGTGCATATCCCACCCATGACATATACATGAAAAATAAATAAATAAAAATAAGTGTTTCTTCCACTCCATCAGCAGGCAGAGGATATCCTGTGATCACTTTGAGGAGTTTCTCTCAATGACTTCTATTTTCCAGAAAAATTCCTGATCCCTGAGCCGGGTCCTGCGGGGAGCCTGGCCCTCTGCTCTCCTGCTGGGACTTTGATAACTAACCCCAGATTGTCCCATATCAGAATGGGACTTATGGAGGAGGATAGGAAGAACGATTTCCAAACGAAGCCATTCCGGGACACAGCCGCTGGGCTGACAGATCGACAACAAATCGTGTGCAGGCACAGGCAGTAAAAGGCTCATCATCTCACTAAAGCCATCTTTATTCACCCTGTACTTTCCCACACATTTCATCTCCCATCATGGCTGACTGCCTAAAGCATTCATGTGAAAATAGCAGATTTTTGCCTGCGTGTGTTATTTCCTGTCTCCTCCCAATAACGCAGTTTATTGAATTCTCAGAAATTACATAAACACTTGGCATATCCAGGAGAAAGAAACAAAGAAGGGATAAGATAAGATTGCCAGTGAGACCATCCTGATGACGATGTAGTCAAAGGTATATACGGCATGCTAGAAAGACCTTTTGTGCTGAGGCCATTTTATACGTGGGGAAACGGAGGTCTAGAAAGGCTATTTTTCTTCAGATCTGTCTGTGTAGGGGGGTGATCTCTGTATGTTCTCCACACACATTATCAAGCCCCCAAAGCATAGAGAATTCTGTGTGGAGTCTATGAATAAGAGATCGGGCATGAGGGGGTCACAGTCACAGCTCCCAGAAGCACTGTCTTCACCAAGGTCTTTTGAATTCTTTCTATAGGCATCCAATGGTAAAAAAAATCATGTTCAGTAGGATGTTAAATGAAGAACACAGAAAGAATATAACTTAGCATCAACTACATCTCCAATGTGGACTAAGAGTTTGGTCCAGGTCAACTTGAAATTCCTTATTTATTACATAAAATTCTTTCCAAGAACTCTGGAGTTTCAAAGCACACTACTCCAGAGAACAGATGAACTCTTAACCTATACTGACTTAGGCACAGTCTAAGCACATAAATGTGTGTGATGGTTAATATTAGCAAAATAACAAGACCTAGAATCACCTTGGAGACAAACTTCTCCATATGTCTGGGAGGGAGTTTCTAGATTGGGTCACCTGAGGCAGAAAGGTCCATCTTAACTGTGGGAACACCATCCCACAGGCTGGGGTCCTGAACTAAATAAAAGCAAGAAAGCAAGGTAAGCATTAGTATTCATCTCTCTCTGCTTCCTAACAGCAGGTGCAATGTGACCAGCTTCTGTGCATCCCTACAGCAATGGCTTCTGTACCACAGTGAACTGTATGCTCAAACGGCCAGCCAAAATAAACTCCTCCTTCCATAACATGAGTTTTCCAGGTATTTTGTCACAATACTGAGAAAAGTAACTGATACAATGTTTGAACTCACTTAAGCCTGATGAAAATCTTTCAAGTCTGAATTGGACATTCTCTCCTTTGGAGATCAAGAAAGCAAGGCATCTAATGGATATAGAAATGTTCCTGGGCTGGAGAGATGGCCTAGCGGTTAAGAGCACCGATGCTCTTGCAGAGGAACCGGGTTCAATCCCCAGCACCCACATGGTGGCTGAGAACCATCTGTAACTCCAATTCCAGGAGAACTCCAGTTCCAGGGGAATCCGAGACCCTCTTCTGACCTCCGTGGCATTGCACGACATGGGTGCACAGACCTACATGCAGACAGTACATTAATACACATACAAAAATTAATAAAATTAAAAAAAAAAGAAATGTTCCTGACATTACACAGATTTCATCTCTACGTCTGGCCCCAGAGCTAAGGCCCAGTATGTGCTTCTCTCTTCTGAACCATTTACCTGGATGGGCATGAATTCCCTTCATTGACAAAGTCAGGTAAGTGCTTTATAAGTGTTTCTCATAAAAGACCAAAAAAAAATTAAAAATAAATAAGTGTTTCTCATATGTCATCTGCTTAGAGCCTCAAACATCCTTGTACGATGCACAGAACAAAGACCATCAAAGCATTTAACAAAATAAGAACCCCAAACTCAGAAAAGTAACTAGTCCTGGTCACAGAGCCAGCAAGGACCAGAGCACAGGTGTGTGCCCTTGTGGTCTGTCAGCACAGAAGCCTCACCACCATGCCTGCCCTTGTTCTCCTCGGAGTCTGGAAATTTCTGTCAGGAGAAAGCCCCTGTGTCTGCCTTCATCCCTACCAAAGAGCCCAACCAGAAGGCTCAATTTAGGTTTGGAAGGGGACAAAGGAAGGCTTCATACTAGGGAGACACATACACCTCTAATTTCATTTTATTTTTTTCAGTGTTCCTACCCATGATGGGTTGGCTTGACAGGGTCACATACTGCCAGGTTCCTTTACGCTAGTTTTGAGGAACCACTGCAGAAGGAGGTCTGACCTTGCCCCAAACCTACCTTTTCTTCCCCTTTTTCCTTATCGTTTCACCCTCTGGGACTTACCTCCTTGTTCCACTTCCTCACAGCCATCAGGGGCTTTTTGCACAACCTCTACCCATACTGTGTTAGCAATTGTGCAGCGAGGGCGGCATTTAGAGACAGAGTCCTAGAAGACATAGCATGGATTTGGATATGCCAGAACTCTAGATTTAACCAACCCAGAAAGTCTTGGGGGAGTCAGAAGGGAGAAACTCAGAAGAGAAAGATTTCGTCTTGGGATTGGGCCTGCAAAATACAGGGACTGGGCCACCCCCCAGCCTGTCCTCCCCCCGGCTCATCAGGACGGTGAACAGAGCTTCAATCAGCTGCATTCGCCTGCCACTATTGTTAGGTATTTGCTTGGAAAGGTCCTCATCATGTTCCCTATTGTCTGGGTCTACACAAAGCAGAGCATGCAGTGTCAAACCTGCACCCCTGTCTACAGAAAAACTCTGAAGTGTGTTGATGTGTGTGTGTGTGTGTGTGTGGTGTGTGTATACATATGAATATACACTCACCCTCCCACTCCCCTATGCATATACAGGACATTAGCTGCCGCACAGAGTTGTGACACAGAGAGTTGTCTCACACTGAGAAGCCCAGCATCCCACCCCATCTTAACCCTTACCTATAGAAGGACAGCACTAGCTCGCCTGCATCCTAAATCCCTTCTTCTTGGGGGAAACACCCAAACCCCTGCATGGTAACAGAAGCCCGATGAGCCTTTAAGCTCACTTAGGGAACATTTCTGTCTAAGCCTACTAAAATAATGCAAAATCACCAGGAATTTTCTAATTACCTCAGTTTCCCATTTGTGCCAAGAAACCTGAAGTTCTGGCAAAGGAGCTGCAGCTGTCCCCATCCCCCTGTTCAGCATCATTTGGAAATGAAGCAGAACCCTTTAAGATAGAGGTTAGATCTGTCCATAATGTTTGGGAAAGTAAATAAATGATCTAGGAAGATTTCCCTTTGGCATAGAAATGCTTAAGCCCTTATAAAATGTCATACCCTAGGCAATTTTGTTGTTCAATAAGATGCAAAGCAGGAACCAGATGTAATAGAGTGAAGCAAATTATTGTCTTAACAGCTGGAACCAGGATGCCTCTTAGGGGGAGAACAGTGTTTGCTGAGGATAATCCTTCTTGAGAGACATGGTGTGATGGATGGATTGCCCTAACAGCCTGGCTTTCCCTGCCTGGTTGGTTGTATCATGTCTTCTATAAAGTCTCCCAGCCTACTCTGGCCTGGGCTCTGTGAACATCGCTTAGCATGCCTACTGGATTAGTGGAACAGACACCTGGAAGAAAGGCAAGACATTCCTGCCAGACTCATCCTAAAGCAGGTATCCTCAAGATGATTCACCAGATGATAGTCTGTGCATGAACAAGGCCAGCCTAATGCAGTTGAGTCTACCCATGATCAGCAGGACCATCTGCTTGGAAAGATATTAAGATTACATTATACAAGGTCATCAGGGTGAAATTCTTGAATACTTAGGGCTTTAAGAAAAGTCCTGGGAGAACTCTGCCAACATGAAGTTATCAACAGATATCATAAACCTCTAGAACTGTGAGCTAGACAAATCGCTTTCTCTAAACTTATCTGGCTTCAGGTATTTAATGATAGCAATACAAAGCTAACAGACTGTTCAGCAGAACAAGCCCAGTACATGTTCCTACAGCTCCTGTTTTCAAACCCTTCAATATGAAGTAAGAGGTGCCAGAGTTGACTTGAATTCTCACTTGCCAGAGTCTGTCCTCACAAATGTATTCTGGAAATCAGCATCATTTATGTAGTACACACACACACACACACACACACACACACACACACACAATCATACCTCCTAGGATTTCTTGAAGTCCCGAACAAGGGGAATTTTAAATCATGAAGCTAATGAAGCAAGCTTCAAAGATACTCTCTACCCTTCCGAAGTTCAGCATTCAGTTTTATATGTGCAATTCTCTATTCTTTTCCTTTAAAGATCATCCAAGCTTCAAGCTCCACAAACCTTGGATCCACCCCTCCTCCAAAAACCCCAATCAAACATCTGACTTCCAAGCCAAAACCTTCCTAATTTAACCATATGGACCTGTGCTCAGGAGTGAGACCCAACCCAGCCCAGCCATCCAGAACAAGGTACCTATAACCCCTCCTTATGTCTCACACATCTGCCAATACAGACAGTTGTATTCCCTTCCTGCACATAATTAAAGCCTTTTAAAGATCTCCATCCATGGGCAGTAGAAGCAGATGGGGTTCTAGAACATGTGAGTTCAGAAACCCCAGGTCCCCGGGTGATAGTTCTTTCCTGTTTGCTTTCTCTCTCGCCCTCTCTCCTCTTCCTCTTTACCACTGAATACATTGCATCACTCACTAGCTTCAAGCACATCTGCTGTGTGACAGATACCCAACTTTCAGCACACCCACATTTGAGACATCTCTCCCAGAAAATTCAGCAGCTCTCCAACCAGTCCAGGAGCTTTAGAGTGATAAATTCCTTCTTCTGTTTCTGCTGTCACATCTACCAATCACAGACTCTTTCTCCATTTTCCATGTCAACATGCCTTCTGCCCATGCACACCCTGAGCACACATACTCAGGCCTATCTTCTACCTAATTGGCCCCTCTTATTCCAGCTTCACCTACCCTCTAATTCATCCTCCACACTGAGCCAAGGTAATTGTTTTGAAACGAAACCATTATCTTGATGCTCTGGTAAACAAACATCTACAGTGGTCCTTCTCCAACCACCAAGTTCTGGCACCTATATTTAGTGTCAGAGGCCTTCCATGGACTACCACATGACCCACATGGCCACGATCATAACCTCCATCCTACCCCAGCTCTACAACTGCAGTCTATATCTATCTTCATATCTCCTTAGAGACCTGCCCCTTATGGCTCACTGTGTCCTCATGAGGTACACCAGATTCCATGTCCATTCATCAATCACCTAGATAAATAAATCATGTCCATCCCCCAAGACTTGACTCAGGTGAAACCTTCTCTGATAACCCATCCACACATCTCTTCCCTAAGTAGATGGATCATAGCCTCCTTTGAGTTCTGACCTTACCTGCATTTGTTTTTGTACATGTTACTTAAAGTCGCCTGCATCACTTTAAGATTAGCTGGATGGCAGTGGAAATGCAAAGCCCACTTTCAGAGTTTGGTGAAATCCTACAAAGTTATGCTATCATGGTCACCAGTAATGTGGGACTTCTGTCTTGATTGTCTTAAATGAATGAGTGAATATAAATATACCAAGCATGGGTGACTGTTATAGACTACTATTCTTTTTATGTGTTTCAGGGCATGAAGAGTGTTCTGGGGATAGAACCCAGGACCTGTTAGGCAAGTACTGTACATTAAGCTGTACCCTCCAGCTCTTGCCGACTACTCTTGGCATATCCTTACATCATCCACATCAGGAAAAGTCCATTACATCATCTTTACACCAAGAAGTCCACAGATTCACACCCATCATTGGCTCTTCTTCTCACTCCTCCTGTCCCCTTCCCCTCTCTTGCTTCAATCTGCTCTTAGTTAACAACCAAGATCACAAAATTCCTGTCACTTCACTGCATAGAACCCTTCCTCCTTCTGGACCTGACAGCCAAACACCGATGCAGCGTCAGAAGAGCAAGACAAAGCCCAAGACCTCCATCCTTTCCTTAGACCACGATGGTGGCTGTACAAAGAGTAAGTGGGCTCCCCCCAAACTGTCTGTGCCTCCGGAGACACATCTTGATAGCAGGACAGGATCACACTCACCCTTTTGTCTCCCACACTTAGCACAGAGTACACAGAAGACACACAAGAGATGTTATTTGAATTAATAAACAGATGAGTTTCAAAAAATGATGATTCTTCAGCCCAGGCTCAGAACCTCACTTTGTGTTTCCTTGAGTCACAGAAAAGTTAGACAGTCCAAGAAAGAATCTAGAGACGGTAGGACAAGATGGTGGGAATCCACCACCGAGGAGTGCTTTTCTCCCTCCAACTTCATGGCTCTTCCCACCAAAGACTGGCCTCTTGGAAGCCCCTTCCTTCCTGTGCACCACCTCGGCCACTTTCAGTGGGGGTTCAGCATATTTCTGTGTGGAATAAGTGTTCTTTTTCTGGTTTCATTAGTCTTCCTGTCAGCGACAATCAAAGCAAGAGAAATGAGTGTGTGGTACAAAGTGGCTACTTGCTTAAACCGGGCAAAAAAGGATAACACTACCCAGGGAAAGAGGAAAAGGGGGGGGGGGTGTGGAAAACTAACTTCCTCATTTAATCAAGTCGAAACATGGATTATATGAGGTTGAAAAACAGTTACCTTGTTCTTGAACCAGCCTCTTGTTCTGTCTGGGGCTATAAAACCCTGTGCGATTTTATCTTTTCATAAACTTTTATTGAATCTGATGTTCAAGGGGCCATAGAGGATCATCCAATTAAACTCCCCCTCTAATCCTACTCTTAAACCCCAACACTAAACGGATGGGAGATTAAAAGCCAATAAAGATGACAAATGAGAGGAGATCTGCAATTTGATAAGGGAAATGGAGTTGGGGAGGGATTTGCCAGGGAGAAGCAGGGCCTATTGCTGGACAGCACAGGCCCATGGGGGACTTTGTGTGGCAAATTCAGACTTCTGAAATGCTGTAACTCGATGCCTAGGATGAAGTTCTGCTCCACAGTACTGTGACCTAACCTAGACAGGTTGTTAACCCAGGGTGGGGTGGTGCAGAAAAAGAGGAATAGACTTAGGGCACAGATCCACCAGGGCTAAAGGACAGCTCTGAGGACGATGCCAACATGTCATTCACAGAACAAATGTCCCAAGGACAGCCATATTTACAGCTGTTCCATGTGGAGCCCGGTCACTTTCCTGATTTTCCCTTATCCTCTGTGCTTTCTTTTTCCTATGGATATAGGTCATGTGGAAGACATATAAATACTAGCAAGCTAAGGTTGAGAACAAGCCAATGGTTTTCCCACTGCCCTTCATTAAATAGCAGAGATGATTCAAACCTTGTTTATCTGGAAAAAAAAATTCTCATTTCCTGGTGTTGTGGTGCAGATGTAATGAGAAACAATGGCGATGCAGGCTTCCTGGTAGTCGCCCAAGAAGTTCATTTTCTTCCTCCCTTAGATCCATGTCTTGCATTTGAAGTATCTGAAAAGAATCCATGCATTCTCTACCACCGCCATCTCCCAAATGCAATTTTTAAATAGAAAATGAATGTGTTTTTAACACCCATGCCAGACCATTTATATCAATTCATTTAATCATATTTTAGGCATCCAGGAAAACGTTCTTGCCAGGATCTTTCATAAATATGTATCGAGCTAATCCTCATATCAGCCTTAAGAAATAGGAATTATTTCCTCATTTTAATTAATGAGTAAACAGAAGCTTATAGAATCCAAATGATTCTCCAATAATCACAAAGCTAGTAACTGAAAGGAACCAAGTTCAAGTGCCTTCATGTCAGAGTCTGTGCTCCTCACAACTCCACCCACCCACATTAGTATCTAGTACAGCAGGTGACAACACAGAGCCAGGACCACACAGTAAACTGGAGCCTATGCCATGCAGGACATACCACCTCCCTGTTTCCTTGAAAGAAGGTAAAAGAAGGCATGCTAAGAAACACGTGCCAGGGAACGCCGATGCTCTGGGCTCTTGGAGGTAGTGAGTTGTGGATAAAGGGATGACATGAGAAACCATACAAAGAAACAAAGGTCTGGGAGAACTCAAGCTTGGCTGTACCATGTGGGTTTCAAGCAGGAAGACCTGATGCATGAAAAAGGCTTGGTGAGGGGCTGGGGAGACAGCTTGGTTGGTGAAGAAATTACCACATATGTTATGGACCGAGTTCAATACCAAGAACCCACATTAAACATAGCTGAGTGTGGCGGCTCACCTGCAATTTCAGCACTGAGATTGAGACAGGAGCCTCCTTGGGGCTTGTGGGCAGCCAGGCTAGCTGACCTGATGAGTTTCAGGCCAGACAGAAGCTGTCTCAAAAAACTAAGAGAGATGTGTCACTCTTTTGGTTTGGTTTTGTTTTGGTGGGGTTTTTTTTTTAATTTTTATTATTTTTTATGTGTATGAGTGTACTGTCTGCATGTAGGTTGGTGCACCCATCTTGTGCAATGCCTGGGAGGTCAGAAGAGTGTGTGGGATTCCTCTGGAACTGGAGTTAATGATGGTTCTTAGCCACCATGTGGGTGATGGGAATCAAACCCGGGTCCTCTGCAAGAGCAGTCAGAGCTCTTAACTGCTGAGCCTTTTTAAATTTGGTTTTGTTTGTTTCTTTCTTTGCTTTGTAGGCCAGGTCTCCCTGTAGCCCCAGCTGGTCTGGGAGTCTATGTATAGAGACTAAAAAAAAAAAAAAGCTTATCCCTGAATTGGACACCTATATCAAATTTCTGTCTCCTAAGGCTCACAGATTATTGTGGAAGAGAGGGCAGAAAGATTGTAAGAGTCAGAGGTGGTGGATAACCACATGGAAATGGATTTTTCCAGACATTTGGGAAGTTACTAATATGAATTCACAGCAGCGGTGCAGCATGCCCAAGTATCACATAAGCTTAAGTCAGAAAAAAATCCCAGAATAGATGTGGGGAAGCGGAGAAAAAAAAAAGACCTACCTGAAGAATCACTGACAGCTGATGGCTGCAGAGAAGGAGAGCATGGGTCTCTTTTAAGGGTGGAACATCTGGCAGCTTAACCGGGCTCCAGTGAGTGGACGCACATCAAAGGACATTTGGGGACACACAGATAACTCTACTTCTCTCTCTCTCTCTCTCTCTCTCTCTCTCTCTCTCTCTCTCTCTCTCCTGCTCTCTATTACTATGTATGTGTGTGTATTTTGTGTGCATAGAGTACATGAAATTGGGTGGGGGTAGTAATGGGGTTAAGATAGAGGAGGGTACCTAAGTACAATCAAAATAGATTGTATGAAATTTGCAAAAAAATCCAGTTTAAAATAAGGAAGAATTTTTTTTTAAGCACAAAATGAACAGTGTCCCGAGGAGCAGTATCCAGTGTTGACTTCTGGCCTCCACACACATGTATCCCACATACATGAACACACACACACACACACACACACAAACACACACACACACACACACACGCACATACAAGAAGGCTGGGTGAAATCAAAAGAATGTAAATTGTCGAGGTGAGAAGCATCAAGAAGTCAAGTTCAAAGCCCTGTAGCCACATCGTCTTTTCCTGCTTCTCAAAACATTGTCTCTCCCAATGTACCACAGATGAAGTGACAAATGTGACAAATCTCATCCAGTGTGACAAAGAAGGCAAATGTCTCCAAAGCAGGTGGACAGAGCAGCAGCAGGAAGCTGTGCCAGAGTGGCTAGTCCTGCTGCGCCCCTCCACCTGCTCACCATGAAGCTGGGCCTCGTGCCAGTCTCAGAGTCACATGGGCAGTTGCTTCTATGGTCTAAGCTTTGCTTTCTTTCTCTCGTGGATTTGATACAAAATGAGTGCTCAGAGAAGCAAAATATTTCCACAAACCTATTCAGTGCACTGGAAAGGAAATTGACTTACTGGGTCTCTACCATGAAGTCTGTACCACCAACTCCAAGAGGTAGAGCATATTTTCTCACAAAGACAACATTCTAATCTTGGTCCTACCACTTAACAAGGGACATTGGGGAAATTGCCAGTTTTCTCTGAACCTTAGTTTGCTAATAGATGCAATAGGGTAAGACTCAACAGACGGATGGCTCTGACAGTGTTCAGAGAAAATCTTTTGCCTCTTTCACCTGCGCCCCCCACAATGTCCCCAGGTCGTCTGGCTCAAATGCACCTGTGTCTCAGGAAAGAAGAGAAACAAACTTTTTTGCACACCCAGTGGACACCAAGCCCTTCTGCATACAGGGTCTGAGTTATCGTTGCACAATGCCCCTCTGATTAAGCTCATCTTAGTAAGAAAGAAAATTGCCCCGGTAACATCAGAGAGTGGTAAACACGAAGACATGTGATTCAAAGTCCCATTTATCTGACTACAAATATATGAACTTTCTTCTTTAAGATTTATTTTTATTTTATGTGTGTGTTTCACCTGTGTGTGTATAAGTGTGCCGCATCCGTGCCTGGTGCCTATGGAGGCCAGAAGAGGATGGGTGTTAGTTGTCTTGTGGGAATCAAACCCGGATCCTCTGCAAAAGCAGTAAGTACTTTTAACCACTGAGCCATCTCTCCAGCCTGCATGAACTTTCTTTACTATATCACTGGTGCTTGGCCCAAGTTGGTCATGGGAATGACCCTGGAAGGCTCCGTAGCAGACACAATGTGGATATTGCACTCCAGGTAGTATTTCAAGTGCCTGGGCATTAGGCTTATTTATCTTGTACCTCAAGTGATGCTATTTGCTATCAAAGTTGAGAAGCACCAGGCTAATGTTTGCTTTCCCCTAAGACAAGAGCCCTTGATAAGCTGTCCCTAATTCACCCCAAGATAGGACTGTCCCTTGTCCCTAGCGTCAGCCCCACCCAATTTAGAGTTTTGACTCTTTTTTACAAGTTAATATTCATTTCATCACATTTAATTAACACAGAGAGACTGGAGCTGTCTCAGCATGGCACCCAGCTAGCAGGAACCCACGCCTCCCTTGGATTCAATCACAGCACTGTCTTCCACAATTAGCTTCCTTCCCCCTGATCTGAAGGGTATGTGCCCATAAATATCAACCGATTTTATTGATATTTGTAATTAAAACCACCCAACGGGTCACACTTGGTTGAGCAAGTCTGCAACACACACATCCATAATGGGAACATGATCATGTTTGCATGTGACATTTGATAGATACTAATCCCGGGCATTTCTCATTTTCAGAACATCCTGTGGGTACCAGCTAATTAATCCTAGCATGTCTCCGGGGATGGAGGGCATACTTCAGACATACCCCTTTGATTGTCTTTGTTCCTGAAGTTTTAGGGGATCCAAAGACCAAGGAAGTAGGTAGCAGGTTAAAACCACAGAGAGAAAAGCACATGGACGTGGGGCAGACCTCACCACCTCCTCAGGATGCTCCTCACTGCTTCTCTCTGCATCATTCTCAGGAAATCTTTACAATCAATGACATTAAGGATGAACTCCAGCCATGTGTGGTGGCTCAAACCTGTAACCCCAGCACTCAGGAGGCCAAGATGGGGGGTTGTTGGGAATTGAAGGGCAGCCTAGGCTATATAATTGAGGTCTAGATCAACCTGGACAACAGAGTAAGGCACTGTCCCAACAGAGGAGAGAGGAAGAGAGAGAGAGAGAGAGAGAGAGAGAGAGAGAGAGAGAGAGAGAGACTCTAGGCCATCCCAGGGTTTCTTTCTGGAGTTATCTCTGGTGATTCAGGTGGTCTTGCCTATCCAAAAACCTATGAACAAAGCCTGATTCATTCCTGAGTTCAAACCTTGAAGAACTGGAGTAATGGATGCTCCAACCTAATAGCACCATGATTCCATTTCTATGTTGATCTAATATAGTGTAACCATCGATCTTAGTTGTCAGCTGGTTTCAGGGATTCTCAAGACTGGTAAAATGCACCTGTGTATCCATGTCAGTTTCCAAGAAGGATTGATATGTGGGGCACTGACTGGAAGGAACGGATCCCCTCAATAAGCGGAGCCCCTGACAGGAAAAAGAGAAACCAGAAGAGAACACTGTATGAGCTTTTAAGACTCTTTTTTCCTAAGTAAGCGGCTCTGTTGCTACTGACATCAGACCCCAGCCTCTAGGCTCTTAAACATGTGCTCAATGCCAGTGACTATCCAGGGAGTTTTCCAGGTTTTCAGTGCTGGACTGGGATGCTGAGTCATCTAACTTTCTAGATGGAAAAACTTGTTTTCTGCCTCTCCACTGTGCAGGTGGCTAATGTTGGATGAAAAAGTCAAATCCCACCCAAAATGTCCCTTATAATATGTATATATACATATATGGTTCCATTCCTCTGGAGAACTCAGTCTAATATAAGTAGCTACCGCATGTTGTTTGGAATGCTAAGTGTTAGGATTTCTGTGGACATCACTCATTTGTTTACCCATGCGTCACATGGAAAACCCGAAACAAATGTGGTTCAGAGCTTATTGGTGGAACAGAGATAGTAACCAGGAATAGACCTAGCATAATCTCGGGTTATCATATGTGCTCGTGTCTCATTGCCCCCTTTGAAATCTCATAGCTCCAATATACCCAGTGAGATTTAAGACCTTTCCCCAAATCCCCTAACAGCACTCTTAGCAGAAACAATCAGCTGGCAAGTGAGTTAGAAGGAAGTTGTTTTATCCCAAAGGGCAGCCTTTAAAGTTCCTGGGCAACAGGCTTATTTTTCTTGTGACCTGAAATAATCTCATCATCAGCAAGCCCCTTGAGAATAGAAGAGAATTCCAGAAGGAGCAGCCAGGAGAAACAGGTGGAGAAAGATGGGGTGGAAACAGATGAAAACATCTGCTGGGCCCCAATGGAGGGAGGGCATTTCCACAGTGTTGACTCATGCCACACCTGTTCCCTCAAATGATTTGAGGCTGTTACAGTAATAGGCACATATCCAATAAAGCCATTAAAACATAAATAAGGAGGCCATATAAATGTCTGCAGAGGGTGACATTGAAGAAGTCATGATTCCCATTATCCTCAGAGTTCAAGTAGAAACAGTGGGTTTAGAATGAGCATAGGGTGAGTCATTGATCATTGGGACAACTAACTCAATTATTCAGGGACTAACGATCCAATTTGTGTTTAATCTGGGCCTCTGGCATCAGTTCTTTCTCTCCTCTGCTGACTAACTAGGAAGAATTTTTACTGTCCAGCATGAAGCCATCCAAACATAGCCATGAAAGGGATGAAATCAGCAGCTTGTGCAGCTGGAGAAGTTTATCTATCACTGGAGACAACTCTTCCAAGTCTAAGAGTTTTTTCAGAGCTGCCATGCTGAGTTATGCTCCACCAACTTGGACACTGGCAAAGACAGGGTGTGAGCCACCTGATGACATACGCCTTAAGCAATTTGAACCAGTAGAAACCTCTCTCTTGTAAGGACAAAACCCTTAGAGTCATCAAGCAGTGATCTCAAGCTTGGTTGAACTCTGAAATTACCCATGATGCTTTTGAGAAGAGATTCTGGTAGGACTATTTATTAACACATCGCTGAAAAACAATGTACATAATTTACTGAAATTGAGCATAAGCCCACCTCTAATTCTCCTCTCAGGTGGGCCAAATGACTAGTACATTCAGTGATCCCATACTTTCTCAGCTGCTCAGATGTCCAACAGTAGAATCTTAATCTATTCGGCTTTGCTATAACAGAATACCCGAGGCAGGATGATGTACTTTCAAGAGAGGTTTATTTAGTTCATGATTCTGGTGGCCAAGAAGTCTAAACATCATGCTGCCTATGTCTAGTTGTACGATAACATGATGGAGAAACAAGTGGGAGAAATGGGAGATAGCTGCATGCAGAAGGAAGGAGCACGTGACTGGTGTTCCTTTTTAATGACTACTTCTCGGGAAAGCCAACCCCCTTCTATGACAACTATATTATTGTGATCTTTCATAAGATCACAGTGCTCATGACCTAACAACCTAACATTGGCCCCTACCTCTTAAAGGCTCCACCACCTACCAGTTCCATCACGCTTGGATAAAGTTCCCAAAACAGCAAACTTGTGAGACATAATACATCTAAACCATAGCAAATAGAATGGCTACATTTTGATGCATTTACAAAGCTGGAGTCTCTCCTGGCAGACTTATTCAAAAGAATTTTCTAAGATGATAGAAATATTTTGTGCTCTAACATCTAACACAGCAGATTCTCATCATATATGAGAAGCTGACATGTAGCTAGTACCAAAAAGAAGCTCCATTTTCAAGTTTACTTCATTTTCAACCACTTTCATTTAAATGGCCAGGTGTGAGTGCTGCTTTGAGCAGCACAGAGTATTAGGCAGAGCAGGAAACAAGAAAAAACTATAACTATATAGAATAACATGGATGAAACTTACTCCATAAAAGAAGCCAGGGCTCCAGGAATAGCATAGAGAACTTACCGAGCATGCATGAGGCTCTGGGTTCAATCACTAACACTACATAATCTGAGGTGGCAGCACATACCTGTAATCTCAGCACTCTGGGGTCAGAAGTAGGATCAGGAGTTCAAGGTCATCCTCAGCTACACAGTTCAAAGCTACCCAGAGATACATGAGACTCTGTCTCCAAATACATATATACATACATACATACATACATACATACATACATACATACATACAGCAAACTTCAAGCTGGAGATTAGCTCAGTGTTAGGGCTCTTCCAGCATGCACGAGGCCCTGGGTTTGATTCCCAGCACTGTAGAAAAAAAGAAAAAAGCCAATCTCAATACAAAAGAATACTTGCTTACTATACTACATGGTTATGGTTACTAATGGTTATAGTTTCTATTAGAAATGTCCCCAAAGGTCACATGCCAAAGGCTATTGTGAGGTGACAGATCTTTTAGGAGGTGGCGCCTAGTGGGAAGGCATTATGTCTTTGGATCCATGTGCTTCCAAGGGCTAAAGAGACCCTGTCCCTCCTCTGGGTCCTCCTTCCTGCTTTCTGACCACCTAGAGGCCAGCAGATTTTCTTTGCCACATACTCTGCCTGAAAGCAACTGGACCAAGAGACCTGGGCCTGAAACCTCTGGATTCTTGAGCCAAATGCCAAATCAAACATTTCTAATCTTAAGTTGATTTCTCTCAGGTATTTTGTCACAGCAATTGAAAAGCTAACACAATTTCTATCAGGTTCGAAAGTTGGTAACATTACACTAAATGTTTGGAGACAGAAAACTAAGCCACATGTCTGGGGATTTGGCTATGTGGTGTGTGACTATGGGTGAGGGGGAGGTATAGTACAGGGAACCCTGCAGGTGCCAGGGCTCTGTTTCCGCATGACACAGGTGTTCACTTTGTGATAAGCCATTGAGCTGTCCTTTCTGTTTTGAACACTTAGCTATGCATACTTTATCCTTCATAATTTAAAAAGGATTAAAACTGGAAGTTGTTTTGCAGCATTTCTATAAATCTAAACTTACCCTAAAATTGTTATTTTTTGACTAATGGGTAAGATTTATTGACTCTGACTTTGGGAGAATGGAACCTTGGAGTCCAGGTAGTATGGTTGTGTGGGAGCAAAGGCTGAATATCTCCAGAATATTCTCTCATTCTTAGGATGCTCCTGGTAACTACCCCACGTCTTCCTTCTAGGCAACCTCCAGTAGATAATGGCTCCCTTAATTCTCCCAGGCCTGAGTCCAGTTCAGCTGTTCCTTCTGGTACTGGTTAGTATCCTTTCCCACAAGTCACAGCAAGCCTAGAGGTTCACAGCTCATGATAGTTGAAGAAGGAAGGAGGGAGAAGCCCGAGGGTGACTGAGGAGCTGGAAAGTCCTCACTAAAATCAGTGTCAAGAATGCCATTTGTTCTCACTGTCCAGGACCTCAGTTAATCACAGACAATGATATATGACTGGAGTGCAGCCTTTAACTGGCCCATTGGGTGGGCAGACGTGTAGATGTGCTCATTCTTCCTGGAGTCCACTTGATTCTCTCCAACCTGGAATTAAGCCCCCCTCCTTGCTCAGTCAGCTGCCCACCTTCCAACCTTTCCATGTGCTTTCCCAGACACACTCCACAGCCCCCACAAAGCCACAAGCAAGCCCTGGGATTTTTTTTTCCCCTCTTGGACCTGGAAGATGATGTCAACCATGCCATGAATGATAAAGGAGTATGATAAGTTTATACTCAGCCTAGAAGAACAGAGCACATATATGTCCTTGGAAAATCAGCACAAGAAACAGCAGGCAGTGAACAATTATTTATTTCATGATTCCATGAAATAAATTCCATTTTTTTAACCATAGTTCTTAAGTTGTTCAGTGCCCAGACCGTGCAACTCACTATCTATGTTACCTCCATAGGCTGGATGGTTTTCTTATACCCATTTTTTAGAGAAAGAAGCTGAAGACCACAGAAGCCCAGAGACTTCTATTATGGCTAGTAGCCTCTGTCAACAGACCTCTCCTTAAAGCCAGAAATGCCCTAAAGAAATGCTGTGCAGTGAGCAGTCTTTCTTTTTTTAAAATATTTTTTTTATTTTTTATATGTATGAGTGTATTGCCTGCATGAATATAGGTGTACCTGTGTCATGCAATGCCTGATGAGGTCAGAAGACAGTGCTGGATTCCCCTTGACCTGAGTAATGGCCAGTTGTTAGTTGCCATGTGGGTGCTAGGAATCAAACCTGAGTCCTCTGCAACAGCAATCCATGCTCTTAACCCCTGAGCCATCTCTCCAGCCCCTTCCTTTCTTTATATAAGAAGGAACCAGGTAATTCAAAGGAGTCAGACCTTCAGCCCTCACAGCAGCCTCCAGCCCAGCTTCCAAACATCACAGCTGGAGATGTTTCAAGTGTGCCTGGGGATCCCATGTGCAGGAAAGCCAGTCTTCACTTGCATGAAACCCACCCATGAAGACAGAGCCCGGCGCAATTAAGCCTCCGTGTGTAAGCCCTGCCATGCCTCAGAACTAAAGAAAGGCCAAGGTTTCCTGTCCTGAGATCCATGCCACCTGCACGTCCCACCTGAAGGTCACCTTCATTAACAATGCCAAGGCAGCTATCCCTGCACATAGCCACCGTTCCATTACCAGCAGGACCTGCTGTACAGACACACGAGACCAGAGGATATGTGTGAGGGGTTGTGCATGTGTGTGTCTGAGAGCATGCATGTGTCTCTCTGCATAGACTCTATTGCAGGCTGTGTGTGCAATGTTTAATGTGCTTCCACAGTCAAAACTAATGGAATCAGGTTGAGATTCAGATGACATCACACTGGTGACTCACATCTTGATAGATGGATAGATTTTTTTTTCCTCCTCTGCATTCTTTACAAGGTAACCTTGACTTAGCAAACAGCCTCTGGGAAATGCCAGGAAACATTTTTTTTTTACAGAGACATTGACTTGGCCATGACAGTGAACAGTTGTGACTGTGGGGAAGAAAAAGGCAGAGGGCAGGAAGGAAAGCTGGAGGCAAGGGGTGAACTGACGAGTGGAATCACTCCCACCCACCCATTCTTCAGGGATGGTGGTGGGTCAGTGCAGACTACATGATGCTTCTCCCTGCAATGACCTTTCTCAGCCACCTTGTTATTAAACACCCTCTTCTCTGGGGAAGTAAGCAGGTCCTGAGCAGGAAATAAATAGCCAGAGCAGCTGGGAAACATTGCAACAACAGAGCAGGGTTGCAATTACGCCATCATTTCCGCCACTAGAATTTCTTGGAGGAAACTTTTCATTGGGAAAGCAAATGGAAATAAAAAGCAAAAAGGGATGATTCACTTTCTTTTAAGATGCCATCCGCCCCACAATGCATGAATTCAGAGGTCGGCCTGACATGGCTAGACAGGCTGGGACCCTAGGATCCAAAGGCATGCCCCCAGCCTATCACTTGCCCGTCTTTGCACCTGCTCCTCCATCTCCCTGCCTGGAGTTTTTGGAGCTGTTTCTTCCTAAAAACTTCAACTGCAGACATGGGGCCAAAGAACATCAATTAATCTTAGTAGGTGCAAGCAAGCCACTTGATTGTTCTTATTATAGACTTGTGTTAGTTACTTATCTTGTCACGATAACAAAATAACTGGCAAAAGCAACTTAAAGAAGGGAAGGTTTATTTTGAACTCACAGTGTGAAGATCTAGTCCGTGGCAGCAGGGAAGTCATGGGGTCAGAAGCTTCCAGTGGCCGATCACACTGCAGTCACCGTCAGCCAGCAGAGAGAGAGAGAGATGGATGTTGCTGTTCAACTCGCCATCTCCTTTTTATAGGTTTCTGTGCCCAGCATCCTGGCTCTGTAAGTCCTACATCTATGGATGAGTCCTAGCACTCAGCCCCTGCCCTTCCCTTACAGAACTATCCACAGGTCTCCCCAAGCCATCCTGATCACCTCTCCCAGGCTTTACCACTGACCTGCTAATCCTAAGTAGCTCAAGTCACTGTCTCCTTGCTGCTCAAGATATACACCCCCAAATCACCCCTTGTTCCTCTTTCTCTGGACTTGACTTTATTCTCTGGATCTATGTTTACTCCATATGTCAATCACCCATCTATCCCCATCTACTATCTGTTGCAGTAACTGACTATGACAGCCTGAGCAATTTGTGAAGAATAAATGTTATCAAAGTGACAATTCTGGGACCTGAGAGGTTCATGGCTGAAGGGTCATACCTAGAGAGGGGCTTTTGCTGGTGAGGACTTTCAGTGAAACCCCAACATGGTTCATGCCAAAGGGCTACATCAAGAGATAGAACCACAGCTGTTTTTTATACAGATCTTCTCTGGAGAAAACCCACTAAAGCATTAATGTACCAACCCGTCAATGGATTATTCCAATCATGAAATGAGGATAAGCCCTTCCTAACCAAATCACCTCTTGAAAGCCCCACCTGTTTAGCCACTTTGTACATCACAATGGAGTTTAAATTTCCACAAAACTTGGTGGGGACATTCAAAGCATAGTACCATTGTGTTCTAAAGTCCCATTCAATTGCCACATTCTCCATGCCATCTTCTTAGCTCCTCAACTGCAATTACTATACACCTTTTTCATGTGTTTCTAACCCTTTCTGCCTCTATCTTAATGTGATAAATCTCTGCCCATCTATGACCACATTCTTTAAAGGATGCTCTTTATCTGGTCTAGCTCTGTCCAGTGGAACCAGAAACTTGAATCTAATACCAATACCCTCCAACCAAGTCGGGTTTCCATCGAAGAATGCACTTGCAGTCGTTTCCCTTACAGTTTTATGAATACAAGTAAGTTGGTCAAAAGGGAACTCATGTACACTGGGAGGGAAAGTGGAGCTCACTGTTAATATTGCCATCTGTCCACAGCACACCAAGAAGTCCTGCTCTGGCCTGTAGCGCCTCCTCTGTAAGTGGCAAGGACCCTATCCGTGGGAGGTGAAGACAGAGTCCTGCCTTCTTAGATTCTCTTATGCTTATTCAAAGTTGTTCTCAGGACCCTCTGGGCTCTAGGCTATGATCCAGCAGGTTGGCGCTGGCCTTGGAGTTTGCCAAGGTGCCTTCCTCTTCACCTCACCTCCTGCCACATTGCTGGCTCCCTGTTCATCTTGCTGAGAACAGCTATTTGATGCTGGAGCCCTGCTGCTATGTCAGTAAGGCAAGGGGAGTTTTAACTTGGTGCTTGAAAGGAATTCAGTCTGCAGATGACAGGCAAAGATAGGTCTTCATTGTGTAGGCTATGAACATGTCACATATGACATGAGTGGCGCAAGAGCTACTCAGGATACTGTGTGTCACTGTTAGGCAAAAGATGAAGTCAGTTGTCATAGCACTGGGCATGTTCTGCCTTAAATATAACACTAATAAACTAATAATGACTATTGTTTCTCCCTACTTCTCATAGTCTAGGCTGCCCTCTAACTCCCCATGGGGCTGAGGACATTCTTCATCTCCTAATCCTCTTGCCTCTACCTCCCAAGTGCCAGGATTACAGTTTACCATCGTGAGTGCTTCATGCATGCTAAACAGACACTCTACCAAAGTTAACTACATCCCAACCCCTCCTTTCTCATCAGTAAGGCCACAGTACTGTCATTATGCCCTCATATTGTCACAGCTGTCCTGAAAAGTAGCTCAGTATCAGGGCCCTGTTTTACAAAAGCAAGGTTAGGAGAGGTTATAGGCTGGCACCATCAGCTGGGAAGTGACAGGGTTAAACATGCACCCAGGTCTTTCTGTCTTCGCACTCTAGACCCCACGCTATTCCCTTTTTTAGATCCTTGGTCCTCTCTTTGCCCCAAATTATAAAGCCCCCAAGTACCACTCATACACCAATGCACTCTACCCCATTCTCTCCCCCTTACAGCAGGATAAGGCTTTAGCCCTTTAATCTACCTGTGATTCCATAATCATTCACAGGAACCTGTTACAGAACTTTCATTGGTTGGCCCCAAGAGAAATTACAAGTTAATCATCAGTTTCTCCACGCTCTTGATCTAATAAATAAATCTATCCCCAAATATTACCTGTAGTGACACAGTTAAGACAGGACCTCCCCACCCACCTTCAGAGATGTTTTCATTTCGGTAGGGAAATCGTGACAACAAAAAGTCTTAATCTAAACAAAAGGGCTCATAAGGATGGAAAGTTACTCTAGAAGAACTGTTTGGGGCCTGGGTTGCCTTTTTGACATTTTCGGGTATTTTTTAAATAATATTTTCCCTCTCTTTTTCTATTTCCCTCCTGTGGATTTGTAGCATATAAACTTCAGGCACAGAGATTGGGAGACTGAACAGCTTCCTACTGTGGCTGAGCATGGATTTCCTTATTCCTGACTTGATCCAGCTCTCCTGAAGCCCCATCCTCCCAAATCCAGGATTCTTGGGGGCTGGGCTTCTAAGAAAGTTCCCTCCAAGGGCAAAGTGGGCATTACCGTGTCTTCTCTTCTGCAGCCCCTGCCAAAAGCCCGGTCTTCTGATTACAGGAAGGGGTTGCTTCCTCCTGTTTTCTAAGCAGAGCCTCCTCTGTCCCTAATAACAGGGCTGTTGAAATCAGCAGTTCCATTTTATTCAGCCAGAACCACACCAACTCACATCAGCTGGTCAACCGCAGAGCCGCATTTAGCAAGGGCAGGTAAGACGCAAGGAGAGAATTGTCGCAGAATGGGAAGTGGGCAGGCAGAGGGCCACACACTTGACTTCATAATGGTGTCGGAAACCAGTGCTTATTATCAGCTTAGTGCTCCTTAGCAATAATAACAACACTAATGTGAAAGCTGGTCCTATCTCCTTCTACAAGGATTCTGGTTTTTTTTTTTTTTATGAACTTATAATTTACAGGCACTTTGACCTACCACATCTCATTTAATCTTGGAATATGGATATCATCATTGTTTTCAGAAAAATATGGTAGAAAGATGGAAGGAATATACAGGCACTTAGAGAAATAGCCTTGGCTTCGATCCTAGCTCTGTCTATGGAGCTATACTAGTTATAAAAACCTCCATTTCAATATTGCCTGGGGAATCTGAAGAAGGACTTGGTTCCTTGCAGCTCAGGTAGCAATTTCCAGAGCTGTGATACAGAGACACATCGTGGGCCTGTCCCTTTGTATGTACCCAATGGCCTAGTACTGTCTTAGACATACTGGCAGCAGGCAGGTAGGTGACTGTGAAGAACTGTTGCTAGACATATCCTTCTCCACTGATGATAGCTGTGCATTATCTAGGGAGGTGTGGTTGAGACAGACAATCTGTTCAGCAGGAAAGATGGCTTCAGATCAACAACTCTAAAACCAAAATCACCTGTGCAGGAAAACATCTTTCAGCATTCTGCTGGCCCAACAATTCTATACCACGGCTCCAATTGTTCAGTTGCCAAGGGATACAATGTTTAAATAATTTATCTTGGTGGTTTAACCGGGAAGCTACATGACTCAAAATTTCAAATTCTAGTGGCCAGCACATTGTTAAAATGTGTTCTAGGCTGGGCAGAAATGTGTTCTAGGCCAGGCGTGGTGGCACACGCCTTTAATCCTAGCACTTGGGAGGCAGAGGCAGGCGGATCTCTGTGAGTTCAAGGCCAGCCTGGTCTACAGAGGGAGTTTCAGGACAGCCAGAGCTACAGGGAGACCCTGTCTCAAAAAGACCAAAAAAAAAAGAATGCAGAATGAAAGTCATGACTCACTGCTCAGCAGTTACTCCTAACTCCTGCTGTGTGTCCTCCCAGCCTAGCTTCTTCCACCACAGGAAGGNGGCTGTTGAAATCAGCAGTTCCATTTTATTCAGCCAGAACCACACCAACTCACATCAGCTGGTCAACCGCAGAGCCGCATTTAGCAAGGGCAGGTAAGACGCAAGGAGAGAATTGTCGCAGAATGGGAAGTGGGCAGGCAGAGGGCCACACACTTGACTTCATAATGGTGTCGGAAACCAGTGCTTATTATCAGCTTAGTGCTCCTTAGCAATAATAACAACACTAATGATGAAAGCTGGTCCTAGTTATCCTTCTAAGAGGATTGGTTCATATTCATGAACTTATAATTTACAGGCACTTTGACCTACCACATCTCATTTAATCTTGGAATATGGATATCATCATTGTTTTCAGAAAAATATGGTAGAAAGATGGAAGGAATATACAGGCACTTAGAGAAATAGCCTTGGCTTCGATCCTAGCTCTGTCTATGGAGCTATACTAGTTATAAAAACCTCCATTTCAATATTGCCTGGGGAATCTGAAGAAGGACTTGGTTCCTTGCAGCTCAGGTAGCAATTTCCAGAGCTGTGATACAGGAGAATCGTGGGGCTTGTCCCTTTGTATCTGTACCCAAAAGGCCCTAGAGTATCTGTCTTGACATTATCGGCAGAGGCAGGTAGGTGACTGTGAAGAACTGTTGCTAGACATATCCTTCTCCACTGATGATAGCTGTGCATTATCTAGGGAGGTGTGGTTGAGACAGACAATCTGTTCAGCAGGAAAGATGGCTTCACCACAACAAACTCTAAAACCAAAATACTGCTTGCAGGATAAAACTTTGCATTTGCGGCCATCAAACTTCTATACCACGCTCCAATTGTCAGTGCCAAGGGATACATGTTTAAATAATTTCTTTTGGTGTTTAACCGGGAAGCTACATTGACTATAAATTTCAAATTCTTAGTGCCAAGCACATTGTAAAATGTGTTCCCTAGTTGGGCAGAATGTTTGTTCTAGGCCAGCGTTGGTGGCACACGCCTATTATACCTTGCACTATGGGAGGCAGATGGCAGGCGGATCTCTGTGAGGTTCAAAGCCAGGCCTGGCTTACAGAGGGAGTTCCAGGAAAACCAGAGCAGTAGCAGGGAACCCGTGGTCTCAAAAATATGTACCAAAAAAAAAAATAAAAAAAAAAAAAAAAAAAAAAAAAAAAAAAAAAAAAGCAGAAAAAAAAAAAAAAAAAAAAAAAAAAATAAAAAAAAAAAAAAAAAAAAAAAAAAAAAAAATAGTGTTCTAAGGACTCGCCTCAGAAAAACTCTCTTAGGGATTAACTTGTGTACCCCCAATGGATATATTGAAGTCCCAGCCCCCATGCATGTAATCTTGTTACCAGAGTTCTTAGGCTCAGAGCTTGATCCCTAGAATCCCTAACAAGTTACATTTGGCACCTGTCATCACTACGGCAATTAAAGAGACAGGTAACAGTGACAGCAGAAAAAGACTTACTCGATGTAGCCACACTGGGAAGAACAAAGAAGTCCATGACTCCATCACTGGAGTCCCTAACATGAGTTTTAAGTTCAAAGGAAGGTAAAAGGCATGCATAGCCAGGAAGTCCTGCCCATCAGCATCTGCCCTGCAAGGTAGTCTGGCAAGTTGTCAGAACTTTGTGAAGTATTTTTTCTCCAAAGCAAGCTCCTCCTCTCCCTGGCACCCAGCTTCAGCCTCTTCCTTCTCCCAGCATGAGACTCCTGGGGAAAATGTCAGTCTCTCAGGCTCCAGGCTCTCGATGGTCTATAGCCAAAGGGAGAAAATGTGTCTGTTTAGAGTAGCTTCCTTCCTGCCAGGATGATAACTAGCTTATTTGGAAATAAAGTTTTGTTTTTGAAGATATGACTAAATTACAATGATTTAGAGCAAGGTGGGCCCTTAATCCAAAGGCTGGAGTCCTTATAACAAAGAGAGAGACCATGTAATAACAAAGGCTGGGAGGGGACTGCTGGCCCACAGGCACCTTCATTTAGTCTCCTGGCCTCCAGCACTATGAGAAGACACGTTTCTGTTGTTTTAACCACATGGTTTATGGTCCTTGGTCATGGCAGCCCTAGGAGCCTACCTCGAGCTTATTGATAAAGTAACCCACTAAACATAAACACCAGAGTCTACACATGGTAGTATGGATGTGCATGTGGGTGTGTATACATGTGTGGGTGCTTCTGTGTCAAGGCCAGAGGTTGATATCTGATGTTATTATCAATCACTCTCCACGGTTTTAAATATTTTATTTATTATTTTTATTTCATCTGTGTGAATATGTTGCCTGAATGTATATGTCATAAAATGCCCATAGAGGTCAAAAAAGGACATCAGATCCCCCAGAACCGTAGACAGTTGTTAGCCTCTGGGTGGGTGCTGGGAATCGAACCCAGGACTTCTGTAAAAGCAGCTCTTAATTACTGAGCTATCTCTCTCCAGCCCTCCACCTTTAGTTTTTGAAGTAGGCCTCTCATTGAATCTGAAGCTTATCAGTTTGGCTAGGCTGGCTGGCCAAGGAACTTCAGGGATATAACTATGTCTATCCATCAATACTAGCAATAGGGTTCTAAGCATGCACCCAGCTTTGCAGGCACGGATTCTAGGGGTCCAATCACAGGTCCTCATGCTAACCCAGTAGGCACTTTATCTATCCAGCCATCAACCCAGCTGCCATTATGATGTTTAAACCCATTTCTAGATCTTGCTACTTAATGTATCAATAAAAAATTACAGGTGTTACTATCATATGTTTATTTTTATTTAAGATATGGATAATTATTTTCAACATAATTTGCAATCTTGTAACCTACATCTTCACCTTTGAAAATATTTTCTTTTTTTTTAATTTTTTTTTATTTATTTCTGTATGTGTATGAATGTACTGTCTGCATGCAAGTTTGTGCACCCGTGTCGTGCAATGCCACGGAGGTCAGAAGAGAGTGTCGGATTCCCCTGGAACTGGAGTTCTCCTGGAATTGGAGTTTCAGACGGTTCTCGGCCGCCATGTGGGTACTGGGGATCGAACCCGGGTCCTCTGTAAGAGCGGTCGGCGCTCTTAACCGCTAGGCCATCTCTCCAGCCCCGAAAATATTTTCTATTTTATAAGCTTAAGCTGTCTGACAAGGGTCTATGACATAAAACAAAACATGAAAAGCCTTTGTTTTATATCATCTGGCATATATAGAATCACCTAGAAAATCTGTTGAAAATACAGAGTCCTGGGGGTTTACTTACCCTTGTAGAATGCAATTCAATTGATTAGAGATAGGACCTAGAAATATGCATTGTAAGGTATACATATGATACTGGTACGGATGTTTTATGGAAATGTATTGCTTTCACTAACTTACTTTGCTTTTCCATTTATTGTCAGTGCTGAACATCAAACTCAGACCCTTGTACAAGCTGAACAAGTGCTTTATCACTGAGTTATCTCTCAGCCCCAAATATTCTTAAATTTGCACTTGGGTCAAAATATCTCCTGAATCAAACTTTTTAGTAAGTGTTCTTTTTTTTTCTTTTTTTTAATTTTTATTGAGCACATTTCCTACATTTCTTAATCAAATTTAGACTCATTCCCCCATCCGTGACCACCCCTCATGCCCCTCCCCCCATCAGAGCTCATGGATTCTGTCATACACAAGTTCTATCTTGCAACTTTTTCTCAGTCTTTTATAGCCTTTTCTGTGCACAGGTTTACTGTTTTGGTCACTTCTTTGAATAGGTTTTTCTCTCTCTATTTTTGTTCCCATTTGATTTTATATTATTCCAAAATCTGCATACATACACTCCACACATGAATCAAAGTTACAAAATCTGAAAATAAACTATAGGTTAATTCCAAAGCACATTTAGAGATTCACATTTTAACAGTAAAGTTGCATGCAGATAAAAAGAAGTATAACTTTGGGCTGCAGAGATAGCCTAGCGGTTAAGAGCACCGACTGCCCTTGCAGAGGACCCGGGTTCGATCCCCAGTGCCCACATGGTGGCTAAGAACCATCTGTAACTCCAATTCCAGGAGAACTCTAGTTCCAGGGGAATCCAAGACCCTCTTCTGACCTCCACGGCATGGGTGCACAGACCTGCATGCAGACAGTACATTAATACATATACAAAAATAAATAAAATTTTTTAAAGTATAACTTTACATTCTCTCTTTTTTTCTAGAATATGAATATTAGTATTCCTATATGATTGAATACACCATAGGATTATATAAGGATAAATTATAAATGGTTATAGCATGTATCAATAAAAAGGGAAAATATTATTTTACAAAATATTTTTAACTGTTAAATATAATCTTTTTTTTTTTTTTTCCAAAAGATGTCATGTTTTCCCCAAGGAAGTGCTTGAAGTTTCCTCCTTGGCAAACCCAAACAACCATCAATCATGCCCCTGTGCTCCACAAAGTAAGTGTTCTTGTTTTCTTTTATTGATGCTTTGTGTATTTCATACATCATTTTCCAATTCAGTTCAGGCATATATCACCTTCCCTTCCCCCCACCCCACCCCTACCCATCCCAGATCATGCATTCTGCCGTAAGTTTTCTGCATCTTTCTCTGCTTTTTTGTTTTGTTTTGTTTTCATTTTTTAACAATAAGTGATAATTTGTGAGTACAAGCATCCTTCATGTAAAACCAATTTGCAAGCAGTTGTGCCCAAACCCACACAGCTCATGGGTCCCACCATCCAGCAGGGGGAGCTTGTATGTTCAATCAAGTTGATCAAATGAGTGTCCAGCTATATTGTTGTAGTTTCACCATTTAACCCCAATTGCAGCCCTTACATTCTACCACGCCCCCTCTTCCGCAGATTGTTCCCTAGGCTTAGAAAAAGGGCACAGGTGATGAGAAGCAAAACAGTCTACTTCCTCTGGAGCTGAGGGTCTGTCTAGTCAATTCTGGCTGTTTTCTTTCATGGGCTGCCAGCTTGTCCAGGGCATAACCTTTCAATCCTACTAATGAATGGCACATGCAAGTAGATATATAGGTATTTAAACAGTTATAATATATAGCCTTTCAATCCTACTAATGAAGCACACCAAACAATTAGATATATAGGTTATTAAACAGTACTAATTGTTAGGTTACTTTGGTATAGACACAGATGTTTGGATGGTAGTTAATCATGAATACATTCTCTTCTGTTAATATGGCAGGGTTCTTTGTGTGTTTATAACATCTCCTAATCATTAGAGGATGTAAGCTTGTGGCATCAGCCATGGGTTTATTCCTCCAAGGAGAGAGCTAATAGCCAATTAAGATTTGGGATATACAGACATATGGCTGCCACGGTGCACAGTATTTCCAGGCAATGAGGTAGTAGCTGTAGGAGGAGGAGTCTGCTTGACTCAAGGAGACCTATATTGCTTTATGGTTTAGTGGCCTTTGGAACACTCTCGGCATTCCAGAGACCATCTGTAACTTGCAAGTGCGGTCTCATACATCTATGTATTTTATATCAGGTCTTCAACAGCAGGGCCTTATCGCCTCTCTTCCTGCAGATATCCCAGTTTGGAGGCAAGGAGCCTTTGCCTTTTGTGGGGCTTGGATCCCTGGCCAACACCTCCTTGGTAGAATAATCCATTGTTGATGTCAGAGATCCTGTATTAATATATTTTGTTTAAGTGCATAGCTTAAGGAGACTTTAGCATTACATATTTGGTTCTGAATAGAGAATAATCCTTTTCGAGTTTCTATGTCCATTAGTCAATTAAAGAAGGCAGTTTATGATTTTACAAGAGAATACCTCTATAACAGCTGCCAATTCTACAGCGGGAAAGACCTCATCATCACTATTTCTCCTTATTCTATGGGGGGATTAAGAAAGTCTCTGTAGTAAAACCTTTGATGGCACCTAGAAGGGAACTTCATTAGGAATCATTAAAAATAGTTGTTACTAGTAGGATCCACAGAGGGGCCTGATGTCTGCAGCAATCTGAGGCATTTCTTCCCTTCAATGCCCAGAGGAGTCAATCCTTCTGCTGGCACTTTCTGGTACATCCTACTCACTGCAAAGCTGCATTTTCTTTCTCAGCCATTAAGTTGGTGATCCTCTGGCCTGTTGGATCCTTTGGGACCTGGGGCCTAGTCAATGGAAGTAGGCCACTAAGGGTGGGTCTTTGAAGACTTCACCAACCTCTGGCTCCAGCAGTGTCCCTAGGCTTGCTGGCCAGCCCTGATGTGAGGAGCCTCTGCCTCACACACCTATTGCCATGAGTTCCATCATTGCTTCCCACTATCATACACAGAAATCCTGCTGCAACTGTAGGCCAGAGCAAACATTTCCTCTGTTAATCTTCTTCTGTGGAATATTCTGTCGCAGTAACAAGGAAAGTAGCTAAGACTGCTATTTATCCCTCGCCGTTATGCCAATGGCACCCTTCAGTGACGTCAGTGCTACTGGCTGCATGCAAGCTGATGATAGTCTACCTAGTGTCAAATTCTCCTGAATATTATCAACTTTGTGCCAATATATTTCTATGTGGATCCTTGATAGAGTGTTTATGAATCAAATCAGTAAAAGTCCTTCCACTTTAAGATAATTTTTAAAATCTTCAGACATTATTAGACTGGACATTACTTTCCCCTTTGCATTGGCTAGGAGAAGCTTAAACTCGTATTTGTGTCTTAACGCTAGAAATTATTGAGAACATATGATAGGAATCTTTTTTTTTTTTACTTTTTAAACTTTTTATTTATTATTTATTTATTTTTATTTAATGTGCATGAGTGTTGTGCCTACATGTGTGTAAGTAACCCCTGTTGTCCAATGCCCATGGATGCCAGAAGAGGGCGATGGACCCCCTGGAACTGGAGTTACCAACAGTTGTTAGCCACCTTGTGGATACTGGGATTTGAACCCAAGTCTTCTGCCAAAGCAGCCAGTGTTCTTCTTAACTGCTGAGCCATCTCTCCAGCCCCATGATAGGAATCTTTAGCCAAATGATGTTACAGATGACTTTGTTTATTCTCCATTCAAGTCATAGGAGAAGCCTCCATTTCCTGCCTCAACGAAACATCAATTTAACTGTTGAAAGAAAAACTTTAGAGAAATTACATGTAATAGAGCTGAACTGAGTAACCAGGAATGCAGAAACAAGGCAGTCCCTAGCCCAGGACAGACTCGGTGAGCATCCAGGGCCGCCTGGTGATGAGACAGCATTTATAGACAGAAATGGTACTAAGGCACAGAGGTAGTTAATTGCTTGAAAGTTGGTGTTTGTGTTACTTGAATCTGATCAGACTAAAAGACTGCTGCTGTGATTGCAACAAAGGCAAGTTCCTAAGCTAGATTTTTGGTTGTTTACCTATCAAGTTAGGTTACAGCTCCCTAAACAAGGAATGTGCATGGAGGCTTTCTCAAGCCAAATTTAGCTTGACATAACAACAAAACCACAAAGGGAACAAAAGCCCGGGCATCAGGTTGGGCTGCTGAGACTCAGCAGAGAGAACAGATGAGCCAAATAGGTTTCAGCTCTCAAAGTCTGCCATGACAGTGGTGAATGCCACAATCCTAAAGGGACTGCAGCTTGAAGTTTTTGTTCTAAACACTACCCCATTTTCAACTACTCTATTTTGACCACAGGCTAGAAAATAGAAATGCCTGGGGAGAAGCAGAAAAAAATGCTTCCTGGTACTAAAACTTAGAGTCCTGCCTCCCAGCCTGCCTCTCTCTGTCTGGGACCACACCAGCAGGCCCAGGGACCTAAAGCAGAAATCTAGGAGAAACTGAGGACAGAGCTCTCTATACAGTGTCCTCTGAGTTCCCCAAATCCATACTGGTAAAAGACAAAGTCTTAAATATTACCATTACCCAGCCTCCCTCTCAGAGGCCCGTAGACCCCAGCAAACATTGTGGATGAGAGAATCCCGTCACAGATTGATATCTAACACCAAGTTGGAGGGTTTCCTGAAGAACAAGCATTCCTTTTCAGACCACAATAATATGTACGGAGGAGTGGAACACCCTTAATTTTCCATTGTTCCACTCATTTTCCATGCCTCTGTTCTGGCCAGTAGCACAAATTTACCCCCACACTATTCAGAGATTCACAGCACTGTTTGGATGTGTTTTGTCCTTTTCTGCTTTTTCTCCCTAGAGTGGGCTCAATTTGATTAGCCGGCATAGTATTGAGGCAGGAAAGGTGTTGTGTTAACTGCCCTTTATTCTCTAGTGCAATAATATTAAGAGGAGAATACTCGGAATCAGTATGGAGGTTCCTCAGATAACTAGAAATAGAACTACCATATGATCGAGCTATGCCACTCCGGAGCAAGTCAGCACACACAGAGATACTCCACATCATGTGTGTTGGTGCACTGTTCACAATTGCCAAGTTATGGAAATAGCATAGATGTCCATTATCAGATGAATGCGTGAAAACCATGGTGTCTACACACAATGAAGTTTTTAAAATTTATTTATTCATCATTATTTTTAAATATTTTTATCGATGTTTTGTGCATTTCATACAACATTTCTCAATCCAGTTTAGACTAATTCTTCCTTCCATGCCCCCCACCCCACTGGGGCTCATGCATTCTGCCATACATGTCTCACATCTTATTCTTGCTCTTTTTAAAGTTTTTCTTTGCAGGGGTTTACTGTTTGGGGAAGAAGCTTACTTTTTCAGTCATTTCTTTGACCCAGTCCTTTTGTTGTTGTTCCCCCCATTTGTATTGCTCTAAAATATGCATATCTATCTATATATAAATTATGATGACTGAAAATAATCTATAAGTTAATTCTAAAACTTGTTTAGGAATTCACATTTTCCCTTTAATTTTATATTACTCTAAAATATGCATACATACTCTCCACCCATATATCAACATTACAAAGTCTGAACATAAGTGGCATAATGTATCCCTCAACCAATGAGTGGATAGAGAAAATGTGGTACACCTACACAATGGAGTTCTATGCAGCAGTAAGAAGATGACATCATGAACTTTGCAGGTAAATGGATAGAACTAGAAGATATGCTAAGTGAAGTAACATAGTCCCAGAAAAACAAACGGTGAATGGTGTCCCTCATTTGTGGATACTAGCACCAACTCCCTAGTTGTAAGGCAAACTGAGCAATGTTAATGTTATATTTCTTTTTATATGAAAGCAATAGTAAATGTGAATCCCTTAATGGGCTCTAGAATTAACACACAATGAAGTTTTATTCAACCATAAGGGATGGAATTATGCCATTTACTGAAAAATGGATGGAATTGGAGATCATGGTGCAAAATGAAACAAGCCAGACTCAGGAAGACAAATATCCTATTTACTGCATATGTGGAATATACACATATATGCATGTATATGTGTCTATGTTTGACATGAAAGTAGAAGGGGGATAACTGGGAAAAGAAAGGGGCCTACAGGTGAGGAGAACAAGAAAGGGCGATGGGGTAAATATTAGCACAGTGCATGATAAGCCTGTGTGGGGCGATCATAGTGGAACCAAATATTTTGTAAGCTAATTTTTAAAGGGGAAATGTGCATCTGACATGAAAAATAGAAAAACAAGAGCTCACTTCATGGGGGGGGAGAGAGAGAGAGAGATCCTGTAAGGATGATTAGTCTATGAGGTCTCCATCCTCCAGAACAGGATTAGTGTCCTGATGAAGAACTTCAGGTAGTTGTTTGGCCATGTTTGTCCCTCCTCCTTCAGAGGTAGCAGGAAGATGCTGAATGTGCAGATAAGACAAGATGCCTCATAAGACACCAAATATACTGGTTTCTTCATTTTTCACTTCCCAGCAACTAGAACATACCGAGGCATAGGTGTGGCTGGCTAGTATCTGGCCCAGGTCACCAGTGTCTAGGTCCTATCCCTACTACCTCCTCATTCCTATGGTTTTCCAGCATCGTTCACACCTCCCTAACAATTTCAGGGGGCTAAACTTAATATTTGATTGGATTGGATTGGATTGGATTGGATTTGCTGACAGGGCCTAGCTGTGTAGCACAGGCTGGGCTGGAGCTTACATTTCTCCTGCCTCAGCCTCCAAAGTGCTGGTAAAACAGGCATGAGTTACACTCCAGGATCCTCTGCCATGGCCGGTAGCCTCACTAGGGAAGCACACATGTCTAACCACGGCTGTGTCCTGCCTTCCAGCCTGCAGGATCTCTGTCTAATCAGCCTGAACAATCAGGTCCCTTTGTTCTTCCCAGAAACTCTATGCCTTGCATCCTTCAACCCTTGACTTTTAAAAAAGTTTTATTTTTTGTTATTTTTATGCTTGTGAATGCATTACCTGCATGTATGTAAGTGCAATGTCCACAGAGGGCAGAAGAGAACATTGCAGTTGTTAGCCACCATGTAGGTGCTGAGAACCAAACCCAGGTCCTCCACAAGAGTAGCCAGTAGGGCTCTTAACTGCTGAGCCACCTCTCCAACCCCCAGCCCTTGACTTTTGTCCTTCAAGCATCCTTCTACTCCAAATGATAGTCTTACTTAGATCATTCAAAGTCTTGTTTTGTAATGCCAAATGTGATCTCAAATTTGCTCACAAACTGAGGAGGTATCAGAAGCAGTCTCAAGGACAAGACATATCAATTAATGTCCCAAATGCTTCCCACATCTTTAAAGGCCAGTCTCACCTCTGCCTTCACTCTTTTCCTGCTTGTATTCTGACATCTTAATTTTTCTAAATTTCATGTATATGTGTATATTTCATGCATATGTATGCATCTACTGTATATGTGTATGTGTATTTAAGAGAGGAGTGAGAAAGATTTAAAACTTCTATAGGTTAAAGTGAGATGCAGACAATAGCATATCACAGGAGAGGCTCGCTAAATTATGACTATTATATTATCTCCATTTAACAGATAATTAATAATGAATGCTCACTAAGCAGTGGTATTTTATTAACTTCATTTATACAGCTGAGAAAATGAAGGGTCCAAAAGTTGAAGTCTCTCACTCACCATAATATGTCTACAGTATGGAAGGAATAAGTCTCAAAATTAGACCTCATCTGCCTCTAAGCCCTGGGCTCTTTCCACTATAACACATTCATCCTCTTGAATATTTCCTCAAGTGCTTTTATATTCAGACATCCAGTTGATTCATCACACTTTGCTACCAGGGTGTTAAGAAGGATCTTCAGGTGATGTTTCTAAAGAACTTTGAATTTCCCAGGTGAAAATTCTCATTGCAAACAACTGTATTGTCAGCTCTTAATTATTAGTGACAGTGCTAGACAAGGATAGAGCCATTGGATGAAATTCATAATTAATCCCCTTCTTTGAGTCAAGAGTCTCAGCTGCTTCTTCCACTGTAGCTCCTGTCAGAGCTGCCCACAGGGAGAACCTCATTTCCTGAGGGGCTCAGCTCCCAAGATCTAAGCTGCACAGGGCTATGCTATTCAGACGTCTGCATTAGTGTGGCCTCGAAACAGTGAATCAGAGCAGAAGACAGCAAAGTGACTTCAGGAGAGAGGGGAGAGAGTCAAGTTAGAAATCTCAGGTCATAGTTTTATTTAATCACAAGAAAAATGTTCATGTCAATGTGATGGGTCTGTTCAAAGTCTGAACTATCATTCAGCATTTTTTAGAACCAACATCACCCTTCATAATGTTGGGTAAGCATCTCTTTGTTTACAGAAAAATTTAAAAAGCAATAATAATGCAACTTCTATCAAACACCTGCTTTTGAGCTGATTCATCTGCTGCTGTCTGTCCACTTGTTTGTGTTTACTTGGAGACGTAGTCATCCATCTCCAGTCCCGAGCGTGGAACCCTGCTAGGGCTTGAATGCGCATTGTCTCCTGAACGTTCACGTGCTGACGGCATGGTCCCTGTTGATAACTCCACTTCAGGAGGTTCTGAGCATTTTAGGAGGTGCCTCCTAGCTGAAGGAAGTAGATGAAGGGGAGTGAACTTGGAGGATGCACCTTGCCCTGGCCCCTCCCGTCATCCTCTCATTTGCTTCCCAGGTGCCATGAAGGAAGCAGCTCTCCTTACCACGCCTGTCGACCATGATGGTGTTCCTCCCCATGCCCCAGCCCCTGTTAGAACCAGCCAACTATGGGCTGAGCCTCTGAAACCATGCATTCTTCCTTCTTTAAACTGTTCACCTCAGGTAGTTGCCACAGCAACAAAAACCCCCAAGTCACACAGTCCCCAAGAAGGACACGCCTCCCCATACAAGGTGGTCAGAATGGCAGAGAGTGCTCATTCTTTGCTGTGTAATAAAACTGATATCTCTGGAGCCCCAAACATTTACTAAGCAACAAACATTATGTAACAGGTAATAAAAGATACCAATAACTGTGAGTTTAAGAGCTGCCACACATTAGCCTTTAGCATCGGGGCTTACAGGAGTTAAGAGCAGGCAAATAGGCTTATACTGTGACAAGCCAAGGGAACCTTAGTTGTGTAGCACATACCTGCTCTGCTCTCCTCTCCATCGGCGAAGCTTTTAGGGTGTTCATCTCTATATTCCCCCCAAAGCATTGGAATTAAATCCAGTGGCCTTGTCCCTATGACATTTTCCCAGTTTAACCTGCCCAATACCAGCATCTGAGACTGACTGGGAGAAAGCACTTTGGAATCGATTATATTCCATAGCAGTAACCCTGATGCAGAATGGGCGAGCTTGGAGAACAACCCCAGCAGAGTGGCATGCGGGAAAGCCACTCATTGGAGGTCAGCAGACCCATACCCCCCTGAATAGCTTCCTGTTTCAGCTGCTCCTCGCTGTCTAGCCTCTGAAGCTGCTATGTTTCCAGAGGAGGATCTGATGTCTCTGCATTTAGATCCACCCTAGCAAGATTGCTTCTCATAGTCCTACATCTGCAATCCCAGCCAGAGACAAGGAGGACGCTTCCTGCTCTGCCCCAACCACCCATGTGATTGAGAGCCAGCTATGACACTAAAATCAGGAAGCTTTGGTTTTCTTTCTCTGACATAAATGAATGAGCAAATAAAATAATAATAAATAGAAAATAATAATAAAGAATAAATAGAAAAAAATAATAAAGAAAATAAGAAAAAATAATAGTTGATGAAGTCTTCTCTTGCCATGCACACTTACAGCTTCTAGGAGTTTGTCCTAAGGCTGTGCCTAGGACTGGATTCCTATGACATGGCCCCTGTCCTGCCTTGCTGTCTTCTGGGGGACTGAGAAACTGAGTCTGGACTATCTCTCAAACAAGCCTAAAATCATCTATTGCCAAGAAAAAGGCCACAGTGGAATCTCTGTGAGTTTGAGGTCAGCCTGGTCTACAGAGGGAGTTCCAGATCAGCTGGGTCTGTATGGAAACCCTGTCTCAAACAAAACAAAGAAAGTTATAAAGTCTAATTGACTCAAGGACACAGTCCCAATAGCATAATTCCAGGAGAGAGATTGTTTCAAGAGATACCTGGAGGAATTAGCGTCTTCCAGATTTGAGGCCACCTTTTTTTTTTTTTTTTTTTTTTTTTGTCTTTTTGAGACAGGGTCTCCCTATAACCCCAGCTAGCCTGGAACTCACTCTGTAGACCAGGCTGGCCTTGAACTCACAAAGATCCACCTGCCTCTGCCTCCCAAGTGCTAGGATTAAAGGCATGTGCCACCATGCCTGGCAGGGCCACTCTTAAAAACTAAAACAAGGGGGTGGGGGGGCTGGAGAGATGGCCTAGCGGTTAAGAGCGCCGACCACTCTTACAGAGGACCCGGGTTCGATCCCCAGCACCCACATGGCGGCTGAGAACCGTCTGAAGCTCCAATTCCAGGAGAACTCCTGTTCCAGGGGAATCCAACACCCTCTTCTGACCTCCGCGGCGTTGCACGACACGGGTGCACAGACTTGCATGTAGACAGTACATTCATACACATACAAAAATAAATAAAATTAATTAAAAAATTAAAAAAAAAAACTAAAACAAGGGAAAAAAAGGAAGGGACAAACATTGTGTCCCCACCCTATGGACACTGGAGATGATGTGGGGACGATCATTGCTGACATAGGGTGTCCATTACTGATAAGATTTTAGGGTTCAAGCTCAAAAATGAGGAAGCAATCGGATATCCAGACAGTGAGAGACCAGAAAACAGAAGTTTCCCCAGATGTGACCATGGAGCTGGCCAGAGACTCACAAGAGAAAGCACCAAGTCAAGCTGATGTTGGCCAGAGAGAACGGGGTGTGCAAGGGCTTGCACCCCCAGCAGCAGCCCCTGCCCTGTGCGCCCCTAGCCTTCGAAACTCTTATTTTTCTCTATCTCCCTTTTGAGACAGGGTCTCATGTAGCCCAGACTGGCCTCAAATTCCCCATATAGCCGCAAATGCTGGGATTACAAGTCTGCACCATCACACCCTGCTCGGACTTCTGTACCAATTATGATGGCACACACCAGCTAATTCATCACGGTAACTAATTACACAAAACATGGGAATAAATATAACCTGTAGGAATCTATTATACTAATCTGGATCTCTGTTCCTTAGTGGTCAGGAATACTATAACACTGCAGGCCTGCCTGAGAAGAGGGAGGAGGAAGAGAAGAAAGACGAGAGAGGATGAGAAGGATGAAGAAACAACCAAGCAAAATCAACAAGAAGCCCAAAAGTTCTGTCCCTGAAGGAGGGACTCCTACTAAAGAATCAGGAGGCCGCATCCCAGAAGCTGACAGGAACTGGAAAAGGAAGAAGAGACAGCATGGCTTAAAGACAAAGCCCTGGGGCTGGAGAGATGGCCTAGCGGTTAAGAGCGCTGACCGCTCTTGCAGAGGACCTGGGTTCGATCCCCAGCACCCACATGGCGGCTAAGAACCGTCTGTAACTCCAATTCCCGGAGAACTCCAGTTCCAGGGGAATCCGAGACCCTCTTCTGACCTCCGCGGCGTTGCACGACACGGGTGCGCAGACCTACACGCAAACAGTACATTCATACACATAAATAAATAAAATAAAAGTTAAAAAAAAAAAAAAGACAAAGCCCTGTGGCCAAAGCTAAACCCACACTCTGCCCTAAGAAGCCTGGATCCAACAATAAAGACCCAGCTGTGCCTCACCCTGCAATCTGTGGGAACTCCTTGAGCTACCATGTTAGAAGGCAAACCTCCAGCTGTGCTGTGGGCACAGATGTCTCTATCCTTCACCTGAATCTGAATGTGGTAGAACTGGGAAGGGGAGGACAAGGAGTTCTACGCCTCCAACTCTCCAGTCTCAGAAGACCCTAGGGACACAATGCCCACCCTGGGGGCCATTGTGTCCAATGACGATTTATAAGGTAGTAGGGAAGAGAATATATTTTTTTGGTCTTTTTGAGACAGGGTACCCCTGTAACCCCAGTTTGCCTAGAACTAGCTATGTAGACCAAGTTGGCCTCCATCTCACAGAGATCCTCCTGCCTCTGCCTCCTGAGTGCTGGGATTAAAGGCATGTGCCACCACACCCAGTTGGAAGAGCCTATTTTTTTTATACTTTTATTGAGTGGAGAATTTCATTCAACGTGTTTTTATTAGGTTTTTTGCATTTCATATAATAGATATTAATCAAATGTAGTGCCCGTCCCCCATCTGCCTCCCCTCATAACTCTCCCACTGGTCCTCATGCATTCTATCATGTATGTTAAGTCCTATCCAGTCAAGCATTTGCATGCAGATGTCCCTCAGTGCAAATTCATCCACTGAAGTCTAATCGGCCTATCTGGGCTCACTCCCTTAATGAAGATCTACCCTCCCTCACCCAGTATCAATCAGTTGCCAATAGTTCTTCGGCTAACACTAATTATAAAATGTTGTTTGGTTTTATTCAGACCCCTTCTCCACCCCAACCCACTACCACCCTACTTCATGCCCTCCATCATCATTTGTCCTTTTTTTAAGGCCTAGCAAGTCTAATCTGTGTTTCCTAAATGCTTTTGGCTGTGGGTACATTCCCTCAAAATCTACTCAAACTACCAGGCATCACCCCAGTAAGGAAAACTGACTCTGCCTCTCTCTCAGCATCTATCAATTGCCAATAGATCCTCAGCTAAGACCAGGGCTTCCTGCCCACCTCCTCTATTCATGTCTTGGGTTTGCACAAGTTTAGTGCATGCTGTCATAAGTGCTGTGGGTTCATACATGCAACCACTCTGGGTGTCCAGACAACAGGGTTTCCTTATATTCATCTAGCTCTTCTGGTTCTTATAATCTATCCACCTCCTCGGATGCAAAGATCTCTGAGTCTTGGGAAGAGAAAATACAATATAGGTGTCTGGTTTAGGGCTGAGCACCCCACAGTCTCTTATTCACTGCATGCTGAGAAGTTGTGGGACTCTGTATTAATTACCATCTGCTGAAAGAAGAACCTTCTCTGATGAGAGTTGAGAGAAGCACTATCTATGGGTATAACAATAAATCATTATGAGTCAGTTTGTTACTTTGTCTATTTAGCAGAATGAGAGTAACAATTTCTCCCCGAGGGCATGCAACCTGCCTAACTTTAGGTTCTTGGCCCTGATAACACTACCAGAAATGAACTCCATCTTGTGAAATGGGCCTTAAATCTGATTAGAAGGTGGTTGGTTAGTTACTCCTAAAACATCCATGCCACTATTGTACCAGTTGGGAATATTTTGCCAAGCCAGTTGTTATTTAGCTCACAGTGTTCACAGCTGGGTAAGGTTAATGATTGCCTTTCTCCATCAGTAACATGCACAGCACCTTCTAGTACCCAGCAGAGATGGAACTTTGAGGTCAGTACTGTCTTGGTTTCTCCTTGTTTGTACATAGTGTCTTCAGCAATAGGATCTTACCATGAAGTTCTGGTGGGCCACCATATGCAATAGCAATAGCCAGTATTGTTTGAGGGGTCCATTCCTGGCACGAGGCTTTTCATTTGCTGGCCTGGGATATCTCTTAGGGCCACTGAACACCTGTTATAGAGTAACTACATTTAAACTCTTTTATAATGTATATCTATATATTGAAAGAAGCCTCTGTAGTATGTTCCCATATGAATCTTTCAAAAGGACTTTAGTGTTAGTGATTCCTCCTTTTCCTCCCTCTTCTGCCCTACCCTCCCATTCCCCACCTCCCATAAACTCATCCTATTCATTATTCCCCCTGTCCATGTGTATCACTGCATTCTGTCTCCCATGAGCCAGCCCCCATGGCTCCGTATGAGTTTCCTTAGCTCTAAGGATTGGGAAGAGAGAATTTAACCAGTAAATTAGAAAGTGGCCCACAGATTCACAACGGTAATCTCAAAGACAATGATGGTGATGTTTGAAAATGCTTTTAGAGAAACATAACTGAGAAAGTTTTGAGACCCTACCTGGAGGGAAGCTGTCAGTGCCTGGGTTATCTCCTGGTGGCCTTCTGCCCACAACCCACCCCCATTGTCGCTGACACAAGGTGACTCAGAGTCACCTCCAAAGCCAGGTATTGTGTCCTTAGTATCCTGTCACTTGAACCTTCACCACACTACCTGGACCCTAACCCTCCCCAGGCCAGGCTCCACTTGGACCCTTCATGAGCCTACACCAGGTGGCCAATAATCTCCAGGTGCCCATAAACTGACTGCCCTACAGTCACAGGAGTAGTTCAAGTGCCCTTGTGAGCACTCTATAGCCTGTGTAATTTCTGACCACATTGTCCACCGCCTTTGCTGCTCTAATTCCACCCCTTACCACAGCTCTGTGCTCAATGCCTAGGGGTGTACACTCATACAGATAAGTTTATTTTTTAAACTGTATGATTTTGAATATTTAAAAAAAATGGGTTACCTGAAAAAGAGGGTGTTACTAGGGCTTGACAGCCAGACATTCAAGAAGACTAGAAAACTTTACAAGGTTTTGTGGGCATAGAGAAGTTTAGAATCTGGGGCTCACAAAGGTCTACTTCCTCCATCTTTGCATGATACGTAGGAGGTGCCTGGGACTTGGAGAGAAAGGCCCTCCTGTGATGAAGTTAGGTGAGTGGGCCCTGTGCCCAGGGCTACTGCTCACAGCCAGACACCACCTTGCCTAAAGCAGCTGAGCCTCAAGGGAGCACAGGGGCTTTGGAAGGGGCCATGTTGTGTGAACTAAGTACCAGAGATGCCCTGCCAGTATTCTGCACTTTTTAAGACTCTACGTTACAATTCAAGGAAGACACAGAATAGGGAGAAGGTGCCTCTGTTTGGACTAATTGAATTTTTGATTGGCTTGGCAGGATATAGGCTTAGAATAAATGAGGATTAGAACTGAAGGGAAGAAAAATCTCCTTATATCTCATTGTCATAGAGTAAAATCTACACAAGTCAAATCTAGTTAACTCTCTCTACCCCACCGCAGCCCAAACCTGGTTCACATCTATTGGCTGAGTTCTGTGTTCCAGTGAACAGCACCTTTGTGGGGGCCTAACTCAGGAAATGCCCAGGTCATGTTGGCCTTCCAAGGACCCCTGAGCAGCCTCAGTCTCACCAGTCCCAGGCAGTCTAAGGCAGATCTGCCTCCAGAATTCAGGACCCAGCCCCAAGTGGAAGTTAATATTTCATGGGTTAATCATTTCCTGTGCCTTGGCTTTACTGTGTCACACTTGAAGTTTTATCATGAATGCTGGCCAACCTCCTAAGGCCCTGGGCTCTGGGCTGGCATTGAATGTTCAAAAGCAGCTTCTTGTGACAGCCACGGTGTCTGCCTCAAGACTGCAAACCGCAGCCAGGGGAGACTTGTTTTGTCCCTGTACTTGTCATCTGCAAGGATTGAATGTGATATGTGATTATAAAGTAATGAGACTGACTTTTAAACAAATCTCAAACCCTATGAATCCAGATGAGTGCTGGCCTTCAAAGACGTCACCTTGCTCTGCTGCCCACACACTTACTCCAGAGAGGCTGCTGCACCAGACTCCATGGCCGAAATTGCTGTATGGAAATTGCTACAGGGACAATTAGCCAATTACAAAAAGAAAATAAAATCATTCCCACTATGCAATGGCTCCCGTCACTCTCGTGTGTGGTTCATTGTCACTGTGTCAGCCTCACTCGGAGCCTTGTCCTTTGGAGCCTGTTTCTTTTGCATCTTTGCATACTCTAGGCAGTGGGGGAGTTGAATGTACAGAAAGCACTTCATAAATGCTTTTTAAAAAGGGCTTCTCATCATCTCATTATTATTCCTACATCTTTTCCATGCAACACTCTGTGATTTATATCCTCTGTTTCTTGATACTTAATCATACCAAAAAGGTTCAGAGAAGGAGCTAAAGCTGACCCAGGGCATGGAGAGATGGAAGTCCTGTGTCCATCAAGATAGGCTGGACTACACTGTGGTAACCAACAAGCCCAGAGTCTCTATGGTCTAAATTGTACAGGTTCATTGCCAGCTCTTTTGCATAGGCTCAAAGTGTGGAGATCAGGGCACACGGCTGTTTTATGTAACCATCATATGGCTCTAGCCAGCCAAAAAAAATCTACAACACTCTCCACCAACTTCAGAGACCCCTTAGCAGAGGAGAAAAAGCAGACTAGAAGCACTCGTACTTGCAGTTCTCTCTGTGGAGCTATGCAAGCTCTTCCTACACAACCCATCAATAATCTGGACTTATGACCTCATTGTAAAGGCGACAGGGAAATAGCTGTGATGTTCCCATGTACCTGGGGGAAGAAGAAGAGAGCAAAATCAGGATACAAGTAACACTGGAATTTCCCAAAACAAACCGAGTCCAGAAGTAAAAGCAGATCAAAGGGTTATGAAGCATGAGAGATCATTAAACAAGTGGTTCCAAATGGTTCATGCCTCCCAGAATTTATTCCCTTGCCTAGTCTACTTTGAGTTCACCAATGTGGCTTTCTTTTTAGTTAAGGGGACATCCACAGATGTGACACAAGCCAGAGGTTTACAAGTGCTTGCACACCAAGGCTACTGGAAGGTTGCCATCCCTACACAGAAAGCCCGGACTTTCTGCTAGAGAGGCCACATGAAAGAGAAGAGAGGCACCCTGGGTGGAATCCCATGCCAGCTGGAAGGAATAGAGTGAGGCCATCTTGATCAGCCAGCTTGCAGATGAACTGACAGACTGACCACAAGTGTATGATTGAACCAGCCAACACTGTGTGGAACGGAGATAAGTCAACCAAGCTAAGCCAACATCCAAGCTAAGCCCCCATCCAAGCTAACCCCCATCTAAGCTAGGCTGGCCCAAATTACTGAACCACAGAAGAGTGAGCAAATAAATGGTTCTTGTTTGAAACCACAAAAATTTGGAATGATTCGTTTCCCAGCAGTACATAGCTGCTAAAGCAATTCTGATCTAGAAGGGGGTTAGCTCCCTAGCAAAACCCCCAAGCACATGGCATTGGCTTTGAGACAAAGGAGCACCTAGGAACTGGGAAATTAGTAAATAGGTTTTTAAGAAAGGCTGGCAAAATGGTGATCTTTTAGTGTATCCATGCTAAAGAGATTGGGAGGAAATTATTAGAGGATAGAAAAATGGTAACCTATGTTTTGGAGTGGCAAAATAATTGGAAAAATGTTGCCTACAGAAACCTGAAAGAGAGACAGTACTTAATGAGCTTGTCGATTAAGTTAAGAAGCCCTTTCAATGCAGAACTGAAAGTGTTTCCTGGATGCTCCCAGCTGGGTGTGATAAGGAGCTGCCAGGGCTAAGAAGAAGCTATTCAGGTTTCAAGAAGATTTTAGAAGACACACCAGGGGCCTCCGAATTTATTGGTTTAGAAAAATTAAACTGTTTCTCATATCTACTCTTTCCAGTCAATGTTTCTTAGATAAGAAATAGCTTTAGTACAAAGATCAAACAAGAAGACCATGTTTGTAAAAGCCTGTTGCTAAACTTCTAAAAGGCAGTAACTCTCAGAGAAACAAAAGTGACTTCTGAGGATCTTATGGGAATTGGTCCATAGCAGATCAGCAAACCTGTGTCAGCCAGTTTTCTGTTACTACAGCAAAATATCTGTGATAACCAACTTCAAAAGAAAAAAGATCTCTAAGCCGTGGGAGGGAGAGGTTAATATAGGAGTCCAGGGACACACACACACTGTTATTCTTATTCATAGGTTGGCCAGTTGTGGCCTTCTGTGTGCGTCACACTCTGTTGTAAAAGGAACTTCACTGGTGAGAGTTGAGGGATGCACTAGTTTTCTCTCTATCCACCCCTGGTTCATCAGGTTCCATGAGCCTTATGTGTAGACTAGATTCCAGGGGATGAATTTGCACCAAAGGACATCTGGGTGCAAATGCTTGATTGGCTAGGACTTACCACGTATGGCAAAATACATGAGCTACAATAGGAGGAGGGTGGAGGGCATGGATGGGGAGGGGGGTCTAAATTTGCATAAGAACTGTTATGAAATTTACAAAAGCTCAATTGAAAAATTTCAAAAGAAGAAAAGTATGTTTTGGTTTGGTTTCAGAATCCACAACTAGTAAAAACTGGTAGGCAGAGCATCATGGGGGATGTACATGGTAGATGAAGACAAACTCAACACCTCATGGTCAAGAATGAAAAAGAGAGAAAGAATGAGTGAGATCCTGTTCTCGCTCTCCAGGGCACACTCCAGTGATAAAAGTTCCGTCCTCTCCCAGAAGTGTCAAGCTGGAAATGACACCTCCCACCCAGGCCTGCAGAGGACATTTCAGATCCTAGTTATAACAAAATCCAAAGAGAGAGGCCTGTCTCAAAAGAAATGGTACCTAAAATAAATAAATAAATAAATAGTGCCTGAAGATTTGCAAATACAAAGTGAACTCCAGTGAGATTCAAAGGAAGCCCCCCAAATTTTGACGATTTTAGTTAGTGATGGCTGTCCAATGAAGGACAAGTGAAGTCACCATCCAAACTGAACAGAGTCCTCTAGACATGCATTCAGTTTTCTAAAATATTACCTTTTTAAATATTCTGTTTATTATTTTTATTTTTTTTTTATGCTTCTGAGGCTTCATCAGCTCCCTGGACAGCTACATCATCCTTCTGATTTTCAGTCTCTTTGAAACTCTAGATTTTTTTCAAAAATTATTTTTTTGTTGTTGTTAAACTTTTTCCATAAGTCATACATCATTTCTCAATCGAATCCAGAGTTACTTCCCTTTCCATGCCCCCACCCCACCCAAGTCCCTGTACTCTGCCATACATGTCCTGCATCTTTTTCTGAGTCTTTCCAGAGGTTTTTTTTTCCAGTTCTTTTGTTGTTGTTGCTCTCTCCTACTTGTATTGCTTCAGTATATCTACATATATATATATATATATACATAGTTTTATATATATGTATATATATATATATACACATAACTATATACATACATACATACATGCATACATACATACACATACCGCTTGAATTGGAGGACTTTTTTCCTAAAAGATGTCATATTTTCCTTAAGGAAGTGCTCGAAGGCTCCTCCTTGACAAGCCCAAACAACCATTAATCCTGCACTTGTGCTCCGCATTGGAGACTTTCCTTCCCATATTCCCCCAAATGAAGTCCAGTAAGCACTCATCCTGTCTTGATCCCCCTGCACTGGCCTCCATGATACAGTCGAGGTAGTCCAACAATGGCAGTCCATATTCTGACAAGGCTGAATTCCCAATATCTGCTTAGTTCACAAGCTGGGTATCTCAGCAGTCCTCAGTCCACATTAGAAGGTTAAAAAGCTGTATCTCTTGTCCTTAACGAGTGCCAAAAGCAGTGGAAGCCACAGAGCAGATGCACCTGCCTGTGAGAATTGAAGACAGTCCAAACAACAGTGCTCTCTTTTTTCTTTTTGTCTTTTTACTAAGATCTCAAATTTTATGTCTGCATTATAGTTTCTCTGGTCTTATTGATTATTTCTGGTTGTACTTTCCTTCTGGATGCTTAAGGCCACATAGTTAGCCCAGACTAACCAAGGTGTTGTTTTCTTGAGGTCAGTTGAGGGTCTGGTCCTCAGAGGTCTCTCAGGGGTTTTTTTTGGGGGGGAAGGGGGAAGCCCCTTGCTCCTTTCAGCTCCTCATCCACCAGTTCCATCCATTTGAGGAAAAAATCAGGCCTTGCTAGACCAGGCTTCCTTTTCTAAAGCATGAAGAGACTTTCCTCTTTATAGACTGGACACTGGCTGAAGTCCCATTAGTGGATCTCTAGGACCTCCCTGAACAGGAAGACTGGTGACCCACCTCTGCAGGACATTTCAAGAGATGCCCCATGCATAATCCCCTAAGACTTGGTTGACCTCTGAGGGCAAGGAACAAAGTTATCCCCCAGGTCCCTCAGCCAAATTGGTATGGACATCAGGTATGGTCATTAAGCACCCAGAAAGGCTAAGTTGCACCAGCCTGTTACACTGCACCTATATTAAAATGTATCCTTTGGAAATGAACTGTATGTTATTTCCATGTCATATTTCTTGATTCACATCTTTCCATTTTAATCCCATATTACTCTAAAAGATGCACACATACCCTCCATCATATACTAAAAATCCAAGGTCTGAAAATAAGTGTTAGGTCATCTCTAGAGCCTGTGTAGGGATTCCCAATACAAGAGCACAGTTGTCTTTAGATCGTGAGGAATATAACATTAACATTGCTCATTTTGTCTTACACCTAGGTACTTGGCACCGGTATCCACAGATGAGGGATACCATTCATCTTTTGTTTTTCTGGGACTGTGTTACTTGACTTAGCATAAAATCTTCTAGTTCCATCCATTTACCTACAAATTTCATGATGTCATCTTTCTTTACCGCTGCATAGTACTCCATTGTGTAGATGTACCACATTTTCTGTATCCACTCATTGGTTGAGGGGCACTTGGGTTGGTTCCAGCTCTTTGCTATTGTGAAGAGTACTGCAATAAACATGGCTGTATGTGTACCTCTGCTGTAGGAAGAGTTTGATGGATGTATACCCAGGAGTAGTATGGCTGGGTCAGGTAGTAGGCTCATTTTGAGTCTTTTAAGGATTCTCCAAACCGCTTTCCATAGTGGCTGTACAAGTTTGCATTCCCAGAAACAGTGGATGAGTGCTCCCCTTTCCCCACACCCTCTCCAGCATTTGGTATCATTTTTTTTCTTTATCCTAGCCAGCTTTATCAGGGTGTGATGATATCTTAAAGTGGTTTTAATTTGCATTTCCTTAATTATTAGTGATATTGAACACTTTTTAAGATGTTTCTCAGCCATCTCTATTTCCTTGCTTGTGAATTCTCTGCTCAGCTCTTTACTCCATCTTTTGAGTGAGTCGTTTGTTTTCTTACTCCTTTGTTTTTTTAAGTAGTTTATATGTTCTGAAAGTTAATGCTCTATCAGATGAATCAGCAGTGAATATTTCCTCCCACTCTGTGGGTTTTCTCTTCACTGATTGTTTCTTTCCCTGTACAAACACTTTTGAGTTTAATAAGGTCCCACTTGTCAATTGTTGACCTTATTTCCCGTGCAGCTGCTGTCTGATTTAGAAAGTCTTTTCCTACACCTATGTCTTGTAAGTTGCTGCCAACTTTTTCATCTAACACCTTCAGGGTTTGGGGTTACAAATTGAGGTCTTTGATCCATTTGGAATTGATTTTTGTACAGGGAGAGAGGTAGGGGTTTAATTTTATTCTACAAGTGGTGATCCAGTTTTGCCAGCACCATTTGCTGAGGATGCTATCTTTCCTCCATTGAGTCTTTTTGGCACCCTCGTCAAATATAAGGTGGCTGAAATTGTATGTGCTCAAGTTTGGATCTTCAGTTTTGTTCAACTGATCTACGGTTCTGTTTTTCTGCCAGTACCAGGCTGTTTTTATGACCATAGCCCTGTAGTATAGTCTGATGTCTAGTATAGAATTTCCCCCTGTATTGCTGTTTTCACTCAGGGTTGCTTTGGCTATTCGGGGTTTTTCGTTGTTCCATATGAATTTAAGGATATTTTTTTCCAAGCCCGTGAAGAATGTTCTGGGGATTTTAATTGGAATTGCATTGAATTGGTATATTAATTTGGGTAGAATGGACATTTTTATTATATTAATTTTTCCAATCCATGAGCATGGGAGGTCTTTCCATCTTCTGATGTCTTCTTCAATCTCCTTCTTCAGGAGTTTATAATTTTTTGTAGAGATCTTTGGTGTCTTTGGTTAGGTTTATTCCTAGGTATTTTATTGTTTTTGAGGCTATTGTGATTGGGAAGGTCTCCTTGTATTCCTTCTTCAGCTGCTTGTTGTTGGCATAAAGAAAGGCTACTTGCCGAGTGGCAAGAATCCTAGCACTCAGGAGGCAGAGGCAGGCAGATCTTTGTGAGTTCAAGGCCAGCCTGGTCTACAGAGTGAGTTCCAGGACAGCTGGGGCTACAGGGAGACCCTGTCTCAAAAAGACAAAAAGACAAAAAGAAAGAAAGAAAGGCTACTGATTTTTCTAGGTTAATTTTGTAACCCACCACTTTACTGAAATTCCTAATCATTTCTAGGAGTTTTCTGGTAGAGTTTTTAGCATCCCTTAGGTAAACTATCATATCGTCTTCAAAAAGGAATAGTTTGACTTCCTCTTTTCCAATTAGTATTTCTTTATTTCCTTTTCTTGCCTTATTGCCCTAGCCAGTGTTTCAAGCACTATATTGAAGAGGAGTGGTGACAGAGGGCAACCTTGCCAGGTTCCTACCTTTATGGGGAATCCCTCTAACTTTTCTCCATTTAGGATGATGCTGGCTGTGGGTTTCTTGTATATGGCTTTGATTATGTTGAGGAATGATCCTTCCAGTCCAATTCCCTCTAGTACTTTAATCATGAATGGATGTTGTGTTGTCGAAGGATTTTTCTGCATCAATTGAGATGATTGTGTGGTTTTTGTCCTTCAGTCCATTTATGTGTTTTATGATTTTGTATTTTGACCATCCTTGCATCTCTGGTATGAATCCAACTTGATCATAGTGGATGATCTTTTTGATGTGGGTCTGTATAGTTTGCAAGTATTTTGTTGAGAATTTTTGCATCTGAGTTCATTAATGAGATGGGTCTGTAGTTCTCTTTTTTCGTTGCATCCTTGCCTGGTTTTGAGATTAGAGTGATGCTGGCTTCATAGAAGGAATTTGGGAGATTTCCCTCTGCTTGAATCCTTCTGAACAATTTGATTAATAATGGTTTTAAGTCCTCCTTAAATATTTTATAGAATTCTGCTGTGAAACCATCTGGGCCTGGGCTTTTTTTAGTTGGGAGGTCTCTTATTACATCTTCAATTTCTTCATATATTATGGGTCTGTTTAAGATGTCAATCTCTTCTTGGTTTAGCTTTGGCAATTCCCCAGATTGCACACATTCATCCATTTCTCTTAGGTTTTCAAATTTGGTAGAGTATAGGTTTTTGAAGTACTCCCGTATGATTGTCTGGATCTTTTCATTGTCTGTTGTGATATTTCCCCTTTCATCGTGAATTCTATTGATTTGGAGTTGCTCTTTCTTTCTTTTGGTTAACTGGGCTAGAGGTCTGTCTATCTTGTTTATTCTCTCAAAGAACCAACTTTTGGATCTGTTGATTTTTTTGTATTGCTTTCTTTGTTTCTATTTTATTGATTTATGCTCTGATTTTTGTTATTTCTTCCTGTCTGTTGCATTTAGGATTCTTTTGCTGTTGTCTTTCAAGTGTTTTAGCTGCAGTGATAGCTCATTTATTTGTGCTCTTTCTATTTTTTTTAATGTGGGCTCCCAGGGCTACAAACTTCCCTCTTAGGACTGCTTTTAAAGTGTCCCATAGGTTTTGTTGTGCTGTACTGTGATTGTCATTTAGTTCCAGGAATGCATTTATTTCTTTCTTTATTTCCTCCTTGACCCTTCATTATTCAGGATTGTGTTGTTTAGTCTCCATGTGTTCCTGAGGGTAGCAGGACTTGTCCTGGTGTTGATATTGAGCTTTATTGCACTATGGTCTGATGGAATACATGAAAGTATTTCAATTTTTTTGTATTTGTCAAGGTTTTTTTCTGTGTCCAAGTATGTGGTAAATTTTGGAGAATGTTCCATAGGGTTCTGAGTAGAAAGTATATACTCTGGTGTTTGGGTGGAATATATTCAGATGTCTGTGAGGTCCATTTGCTGTATTGTATTGTTCAGTTCAGATGTCTCTCTGTTTATTCTTTTTCCTGTTGATCTGTCCAAAGGACTCAGTGGGATATTGAAGTCCCCTACTATGAGTGTGCTGGGTTTAATCTATGCCTTGAGGGCCTGTAAAGTTGTATTTATAAAGATCGGTGCACCAGAGTTTGGTGCATATATATTCATGACTGTGAAGTCTTCATGGTTGATTTTCCCTTTGATAAAGATGTAATGGCCCTTTGTCTCTTCTAATTGCTTCTACTTTGAAGTCTATTTTGTCTGATATTAAAGTAGCAACTCCTGCTTTCTTTTGGGTACCATTTGTTTTCCATCCTTTCACTTTAAGTTGGTGCCTATCCTTGAGGGTGAGATGGGTTTCTTGTAGACAGCTTATCAACGGATTTCTTCTTATTTGTTCTATAGCTCATGTGTTTTCAAGAATAGGGCCTCACCATCAAGTTCTGCTGGGTAACCAAGACAAGAAACAATGGCCAGTATTGTTTAAGGGTCCATAGGACCTCTAGTCAACAGCTTCAAAAATGGGAGTCCATTCCTAACATTGGGCTTTTATTTTGCAAGCCTGTGGTGCCTAGAAGGCCCAGTGTTCCCTGTTCTAAGGTAATTCCTTTTAATATGTTTATATATGTATATGTATATACTTTTAAGGACTTTGTACAGTGGCAGGTTTCCATACAACTTTTTCTAAAGACTGAATATTTCTCAGTCATTTGCATTTCATCTTTTGAGAATGCCCTGTCCACCTCCTTACTCCATTTTAATTGGGTTGTTTGATTTTTGATGTATAATGTTTTAGATTCTTTGTATATTCTAGATACTAAATCTCTATCAGAGGTATAACTTGTAAAGATTTTTTCCCATTCTGTAGGTTGCCTCTTCACTTGAATGATGGTGTCCTTTGTACAGAAACATTTTAGTTTCATGAGGTCCCATTTGTCAACTGCTGGAGTTAATGACTGTGCTATAGGAGTCCCGTTAAGAAAGTCCTTCCCTATGCCTATAAGTTCCAGAATATTCCCTACTTTCTCCTCTATCAGATTCAGGATATTAGGTATCATGTTGAGACCTTTGATCCACTTAGAATTGAGTTTGATGCATGGAGAGAGATAGAGAATGATGTGGTTTCATTATTCTATATACAGCTGTCTAGTTTGACCAGCACCATTTGTTGAATATGCTGTCTTCCATCCCATATATATTTTTGGCACCTATGTCCAAAATCAAGTGGCTGCATCTTAATCCTCAGTTTTATTCCATCATTTAATGTGTCTGTTTTATGCCAGTACCATGCTGTTTTTATTACTATAGCTTTGTAGTATAATTTGAGATCAGGTATGGTAATGCCTCCAGCATTTATTTTACTGTTCAGGATTATTTTGACTATCCTAATTGTGTGTGTGTGTGTGTGTGTGTGTGTGTCCATATGAAATTTGGGGTTATTTTTTCAATTTCTGTGAAGAATCATGTTGGAACTTTAATGGATATTGCATTGAATTTTGTAGAGTTCTTTGGTAGAATGGCCATTTTCACATTAATCTTACCACTCCATGAGCATGGGAAGTCTTCTGGTATGTTCTTCAATTTCTTCAGTGTCTTAAAGTTTTTATGAAACAGGTCCTTTACTTCCTTAGTTATATTTATTCAAAGATATTTTATGATTTGGGGGCTATCATGAGTAGAATCATTTTCCTGATTTCTTTCTTGGTATGTTGGCTGTAGATGTATGGGAAGGCTACCAATTTGGGGTGTTGGTTTTATGCCCTGCTACTATGCTGAACATTTTTATCAGCCTTAGGAGATTTCTGGTGGAGTCTTTGGGGTCTTTTATGTATAGAATCATATCACCTGCAAGTAAGGATATTTTGACTTCTTTTTAAAAATATTTTATTTATTATTTTTATTTTATGTGTACGAGTATATTACCTGCATGTATGTAAGTATACCTCTGTCATACAGCACCTGCAGAGGTCAGAAGAGGGCATTGGATCCCCTGGAACTGGAGTTATGAACTGTTGTTAGCCACCATGTGGGTGCTAGGAACCAAACCCAAGTCCTCTACAAGGGCAGCCAGTGCTGTTAACCACTGGGCCATCTCTCCAGCCCCTTGACTTCTTTTACACAGTCCTGAATCAGCAAGATGGGCTGGGTGGTTGCTAGATGAGCAGGTTGGATGATAGTTTAGGATGGGGAAACTCACAGGTCTGGGGTGCACAAGGATCCCAGCAACTGAGGAGGCCTGAGAGCTGAGAAGGTGAAGGTAACTCACCAAGGCAGGCCTGCAGGAGTGTACAGATCTGGGGGAGACAAGGATCCCAGTGACCCAAGGATGCCTGAGATGGCAGAGCACAGGAAAGAGGACTCAGGACCATAGGCCCCAGGGGACTGTGAAGGTTTGCAGTGTGCAAAGATCTTATTACTTTTACTTTATATGTATGTGGGGGGGCCTGAGTGTATACATGGGCACTACACATGTGCAGGTTTCCTCAGAGGCCATATGAGAGTGTCAGATCCCCTGGAACTGGAGTCACAAGCAGTTGTGAGCAGTCTAGTGTGCAACCTGGAAAACAACATCCTCTGCAGAAGCACCGAATGATCTTAACCACTAAGCCATCTCTCCAGCCCCAGACCTCCACTCTATACAAGCAGGAATCATTCTGAAAAAGCTACTTAGCTACAGAAGTGGATAGTGTCCTGTGGAAAAGAAAACGCATCTCAAAGAGTCAAACTAAGAACCTAAATGGAAGATGTACGAGCCATTGGCGACAGTGGACTAGGTCATCCCTTCAGAGAGC